>BQNB010087443.1:0-14837 GCA_026074375.1 Tanacetum coccineum
GCAGTCTTTAAAAGAAGGCCCATAGTAAGAATAATAAATCCGAGACTGATAAAAGTTTGCTGCATCTGGTCGGTTCGCTCCTGATATTGCAGCCTTCTAAAAGGTTGAGGATCTCTTGGTCGAAATAAGACTCCTGGACCATGGTCGGCTCGCATACCGATATGACAGTTGTTTAAAGGATCGGGGGGTTTAATAATGTTGCAATAATAATAATAATAATAATAATAATAATAATAAAGCCAAATTTTGACTCCAGGGTTATCTAAATAAAGCCTCCGTCTCTGGACTCGTAGTTGAGTTGTTTTGGATGAAATAAAAAGGATAACCCCTAAATCATGCGAAATTAGAACCTTAATGTAGACCTTATTCTCATCATATCGTCTCTTTAGGAAAGGATTTCAAACTAATTATGGTCTAAACCGGGCACCTTTATGATAATAAGGACATAATTTATTTGTCACCAATAATAATAATAAAATCCTTAGAGGATCTAGGAATAAGGGAGCGAAAAGTAGCTGCGTTTACACAATTAGCATTTATGAGTAGTGTTAGCATCTAATCTTGTATTTGACTGTGATTTCGTTTTAAGCTTAGTTTGGGGATTGTGAAAAGTCAAGGATGACGAACTCTCGTTCTTAAAGCCTTTTAAATAATTTTTACCTTAGTTTTTATCTATTATTATTAAATAATTGGTTAAAACGGGGGTGCTTGCAAATTAAATAATTTTTGAACCTTTTAATGGACTTTTTTTGTTCTTGTTTAATTGTGAGGGGTCATAAGTTAAAAGGGGATAAAATTATTTATTTCCGAGCTTGTTATTATTAACATTGCGTGTGTGACAAACAATGGTTAGTGTGGGGGAGTTTGATGTGTGCTAAAACACACATCATTTATACCCTGAAAAACACTATTAACCTGACTAAAAATGCTAAAATATGCTTAATTATATTGCAAATATGTTTGTTTGGTATTTTTATGTCTTGCAGGTAAAACGGGTTGAAAACGGTGCAAAAACGGGTATTTACGGGTTTATGTCAATCAAGAATGCTTAATATTCAAGATCAAGACTAAGTCATGAAAAGTTCCCGAGCATGTCATTGGAAAGAGCGCGAGAAATAGAGGCCAATGGTGCCTTCAGATCTTATTGGGCCAACCCGTAACCCGCTTAATGGGCCGGGCCAGCCCATTATTATTTTAGCCTATTCAAAGCCTAACCAAAATAATAAAATCTGAATTTTAGGATGGTGCTGACGTCAGCTGACGTCACCGTCACATACCGGCTAATTAAATCTAAAGCCATCACGTGACCTAGCACTATGTGGAGAGATGACGAGTAGTTGATGGACACGTGGCAGAACAAATTTGTATATCGTGTCACACAGTCATCGGTGGATCAAACCCTCAACCCGTGTGCATGTCAATGATTGGCTAATAATCACCCCAATGATTGGGTCCGAATTTACAAAACACCCCTTCTCTTTGCTATATAATCACACGCTCCCTCTCACTTTTGGGGTATTAGGAATTTAGTTTCTATAACTTGTCTTTTTAGATTTTAGCTTATTTTTCATTTAGTTTTAGCTTATTTTGATTTTCTGAGCTTATTGTGCTAGTTTAAATCTTCAACTTATTGAGATAATGTATTAAGGATGGTTTGAGCTTAATTAAAATCACGGTTTGTTTATTTTAGTTGCTACAACTTATTCGGTTTGGTTGTTGCATTTTCGTTTGACTTGTTATCATAAAGTTGCTTTCTTGTGCTTATTTGATCCCATGGTTATCGTAGCTTAATCGATAAAGCTTATTATTAATCTGGATTATTCATACTAGCTTATCTAAGCTTCGTTTGGTTTGTAGAAGCTTAATAGGACTTTTGATTGTTTTAATTTAGGGGCTGAGCTTGCGTTTAGCTTGTAGAATTTCAATTGGGCCTCATTTTTGGTTTATGTTACTTACTCTTGGGCCACTTCTTATTTGATTTAGGCCTTGAATTGCAATTTGGACTCGTTTATTACTGGGCCTGCGTTTGGTTAGAAAGAAATTTGCAAATTGAGATATATATGTTTACTGTTAACAATTTATGTTTTGTGTTTGTTTTTGCTTTTGGTACTGGTCAACTCATGAGGCGTGGAGCTTAAGGGTTTATTTAGCTAGACCGAATTTGATTATTTACTTTAGCTAAATAAATCGGGTGGTATTCGTTTAATTGTGGGTCTTTAATTCTGTCAAATTTTCTATCATTTTTCAATTAATTAGTGTAGCTTTAGTATAAAATGTTTTGCTTTGCTTATTTGATCGTTATGCTTAGTGAGTAGTTTTATTAGTGCTTGTTAAGTGATATTGTGAATTGGGAATTAAGTGTGGATTTGAAAAAGGTTTAATTGATTAATAATCTTTGATTATTTAGATTTGTAGTTTGGATGTTTTAAAGGGCAAAAGCCGGAGAAATAGTCAAATTACACATCTAGTAATTAATATCTTTTTAAGAGGTTTTTATCAAAATAAACCAACGTTGTGAGATAATTATCTTTTCTAAGGAAATTAATTCGTTGATAAACCTTAATGAACTCTTCACGTCACTTAGCAAGCATTTTTGTCTTATAAATCTTTTAGTTCATTTTAGCTTAATTCTTGTAGTTTAATTGTTTAGTATAATTCTAGTATTAATATTAGTATAATTTTTAGTATTAAATATAGTTGTCTAAAAAGAAGTTTAATTTCTAAAACCAAAAATCTTAAAAGATAATCAAGCATTTGTCTTCAAAACATTATCATGGATTTCAATTCATCTCTCGCCGTGGAAACGACACTCGGAAGATAGACTATTACTTTTCCTAAAGTAATTTTCTTATCTAACGGGAAATACTATATATTATTACGACACGCGTTTCGCGTATATCAAAATGGATGTATATAAGAAATAAGTATGAGATGTGAAGAGAAGTTTCTTACAAGAATATAGAAGAAATTGTTGGTAGAAATATTATGATATTTAATATGTACATTCTCTTTATGTTTTGGTGATGACAAACATGTAACTTATAACACATAACATAAAGTGCTCAAGTTACTCGTAATCACAAATCATCAAAGTATTCATACGACAACATCTCTCGACGTCTCAAGTCTGCTTCAACTAAGTTTGCACCCGACGTAAATCAATTAAAGGTATGAATAAATAAATGCTTAATTTATTTAATGATCAAAGGAATTTAATTTTTCTATACCTTACATTTTTTATAAAATGTAACAAACATTTTTAAAACTTATACAAAATATTTTTGTATTTACAAGAAATGTTTTATTCAAAATAATATTTTGAATTCAAATTTTCCCCCTCAAAATGAATAAAACTGCTCTATAAAACACCTCCCCTGAAAAAGATAAAATTTGGAGCATCCTACTATAGGCGGCCCCCTTATAGGTATGGGCGGCCCCCTTAGTGACAGGGGGCCGGCAGGAGAGCTAAGGGGGGGAGGGGGCATCTAAAACGGCTCCTAGTCTTGCCTATAAATAGTGGATTGTTCCCACAGACTTTTTAACCTTTTGCACCTATTTTCTTTCTGTCCCAAATCAGTTTATACATCTCACACGTATTCTAAAAACTTTTGATCATTTAATCATAAGCATTTGTTTCCAAGTTGTTAGGAATACGAAATTCCTAGAAAAGTCTCGGTCACTTCATAGATATCAGAAGATAGCTCGTCAAGTAATATTTAGAAAATTACATAGGTAACTAGTCCAAGGTCCACGGAAAACCAAGGCCCATGTCCACCTCATGTAAGTATAAATACCCTCTCCACACATGGAGAGGGTGTTGGTTCTCTTTGTAATTTACACAAAGTTCAATCAACCTTCTTATTTTTCCTTTTTTACTTTCTCTTTCTACTTTCTTTCTCTAGTTCATCTTTTGTGTGAAATGAGTTTTCTTCATTGGTATCAGAGCCATGGTTCTATCTTGGTTCCTTTAGTGGTTTTTGTTGTGATTATTTTGAGCTTACTCGATCAGTTTTTTTTTCCAAATGTTTTTCAAAACATGCCATATGGCTTGCTATTATTTCAGATAGCAACCCGGTCATCTTTTTAAAGGCAAGTATTTCAAAAAGAAAACTTGACCTCTCAACGGGAATTTATTCTCGGGCATGGTCTACTTTATGACCATACAAAGGCTTGTGATTACTTTGCATCACAACCCGTGCTTTCCATGTTTCCATAAGTGTACGTATCAATGCGCTTATGTGTCAAACTAAGAGAAATCTTATTTTTGTTGGTAAAAAGTTGTCTTCATAATGAATAAGTGCTTTTAGTATTTATAAAACGATTTTCAAAGATAATTCGACCACTCAAACAATGACAACCGCTCTTTAAATAGAAAACATGTCATTATTTGAGGGGGAGAAATTTTTATCAAATAATCTTTTAAAACGGTCTTTCAAAATAAGTCGAGGAATAAACGGATAAAGTTTTGGATAATGACGGATAAAAATTTCAAAGGGAGTTAATGGAATTTAACTACACAAGCTTTAGATGTCATTTGTTTAAATCTTTATGGACTTATTTGCAATTTTAGACTTAGTGAATTCAGGCTTTAAACTACATTCGATCAATATTGCCGACACCTCATAGTTTGTAAAAGACTTAGGAATGTTTAGACATATTACATATTTTTAAAGACCTTGAAGTTGATTCTCACGGGATAGATCTAAGCTTATATATTCTTAAAACACGTTCTCAAGTATGTATGCGTACAAGGTTTTGTTGATTCCGACGTGTCGAAACCAGCAAGGGGGAAGGAGTAGATGTATACTTGATAGAGTCCATGGCCTTCTTTTGAAGTCACCTTCTTTAAATTTTTGGCCTTTCTTTGTTTCTTTCGGGTGCACTATTTCAATCACATGGTGGAAGAGACATCTCATCATTAGTCTGTATGCATCATTTGGGTCCCTAGGGAGAAGTGTTTGGAGTATAGTTATTTAAAACGTGAGAAGAATTATGTCTGATTCATTTAATGTTTTACCCAACCGATCAATCTCTAAGCTAATTCTTAAAAGAAGTAGATCCTTAAAAGAAGCTACTCAAATATATGCTAGAACAGCGGTACACATAATAATTTGATAGAAGATGACTACAAAAAGAAAATGAGATACATTTAGACTTAAATTTGGTCTTAGAGGTGTTTCCATTTTAGACTACTTAGAGGGAATAATTGTGCTACCCGGGACTTAGTTACTTGATGTTACAAATTTTATATCACACATCGCTATCCTGAAGAGAAAGAAATGCGCTCATACAACCGGCAACTTAATTATCTTTGGTGTTTGCGTACACTACACATTCTTAAAGGGTATAATTGTGACTTCGGATATTTGGGCTTTATACATCAAGACTGCTTGATGCCGGCTTGCAAAGAAATTTTGAATCTACTCAAGAAAGATTGATGGTATGAGGGGGAAGCAAAAGACAAACAGAAACACCGACATCAACCAACCTCACAAGCTCAAGTACATAAGTATCATGAATCTGTTTCAAAACACAATTTGAAGCAAAGACTTTCGTAACATTGGAAAGAAAGTTGAAGCTGATGGTCAAAGATGCATGAACAGAGATAGATCGGATTGAAAACCTATATTGAAAGAAAGAAGGATAAGAGAGAGCTTAGAAAAGTTTTGTTTAGGTGGGCCAAATTGTCTACGAAGGAGACCCAACGCTAAAAGCGATAAAACATATAAAAAGCAATTTTCCCCATCATATATTCTCACATCAATTCAGGCTCAAATCTTCGTATATAAAAAACAGTGAATAAGTAAATAATTAGATATAGACTAAAGGTAATCAATAGGAGTGCTCGAGTACAAATTTTTTCAAGAATATTGCCTCTAGTAAATAATTCAAAAAAATTCAATTTTTATGTACCTCGGACCACTATTCACATATCACTATAATTTGAGGAGGGAAGCATTAAATGTTCCTATACATTCTCTTCTGTAACTTTTTGTTCTCGGAACCGTTTAATCAATTATATCCAAATATCAAGGGATTAACATTAACCTGGATAAGGGGAGAAAATGGTGATTAAACTGACTCTAACGTGTATCGAAATGTGATCATAATAAAATGGACGTCATTACACTCTACACTTAGCATGTACTACCACGAATAACGATTGCACATGTATTACAAGGAGGAAGGCAGGATGATCAATAAAAGGACTCAGTACACACTAAACAACACTACACTTAGCATGTACTCACTACGATATTCGAGCACATGTTAAGAGGGATCTTTTAGTGATAATGAAAAACTCTCAAAGTTAAGACTCCATTTATTGATTATTTATATCAAACACTTTTGATTAAATTATCAATTGGTCATTTGAAGGTGATTGTGGCTGGAATACCCCAAAAGATCGCCATTCCAACTGAAAATTTATAATGAGATACAGAAGGAGTTTCGGCATATGAATAATCAAAATCCCATGATCACGCCAGACCCGGAGGGCATCTGCCCAGGGATATCCACTATTTAGTGTGAGAAGACCTCCAAGGTAAGACAAAATGGAGAAAAAGTGAGAAACAAAGAGTAATACTGCCGACTGAGATCAGAGCTAACACTGGAACAAACCCAACAAGGTGTATAAGTACATGAAGTATCGGGACGAAGCATAGAAGGGTTGAAGAAATGAAAAAAAATGTACAAGGATAAAGGGTGTAAAGAAAGAAGCCCTCCATACACTTAGGCAGAAACCGGGTCAATACATAAACTGTCGGAAACACTAAGGTGTTGTCTGACATTGAAGACTGTCATGGACCCAGTGACGCTATGCACAACCCTCCCTAGCCACTCAAGGTCTCTCAAAAGACTCTTGTTTCATTTCTCACGGAGATTACACGCATTTCTATCGACTTTCTCACTCCGAGTTAGTTGATATTGAAAAGGTGGCAGTCTGCTTCCAAGCCTCCGAACACTAAAAAACAAGTGCACTATTGCAGTACAAGAGCCAAAAAGATCAATCCATAAAATCTCCATAAGGACACTCATTGTCAAATTCTTTTCTTGCTTGCTAAGGTCACACAATGTGAATTACAAGATAATATATTAAGAGTCCCAACAGCATTATCCCTTGTGATTTTTGCCAACAACAACAGAGTGAATTCCTTCACAATGAAAATTGAAATCTTCTGAGCTAACATCAAATCAAACTAAGACCTCTGGTAAAGAAACTTAGTGAGATTCTTTTATGAATCAAAAATGTGAGACACAACTGGAAATAAATATGGGTGCGATCTATACAGAATCAACCTTGCTTCCCAAAATTGATCAACCGGTTGGTAATAGAATTTTTGAAATGATTAACACTCTCGGTGTATCACTTGCAAAAGTGTTTTGTGACACACCGAGAGTGTTAATCGATTTCAAAAATTCATTACCCCGTTAGCAATCAATTTCCTGGAACAAGATTGAGAATTCTTATAGAATCGCACCATCATTTCTTCACATGTTCACATTTTTGATTTCTAAAGAATCTCACCAGTTACCTACCATGAGCTGTATGATCTAGTCTGTATTGCGTCAACAAGCAAGACTAGACTACCATCTCACTTTCATGTCTCACAATGCGTATTCAACTCTGATGTTCTTGGCAAAATTCACAAGATAATGCGTAGGACTCTTAATTATATCTTGTAATTCACATTGCTGTGACCTTTACACAGAATTGACAAGTGTCCTAAATGAGATTATATGATGAACTCTTTTGGCTCTAGACTCCAATAGTGCACTTTGATTTAGTGATCGGGAGGCTGGAGACAGACTGCCACCTATTCTCAATATTATCAACTCGGAGTGAGAAAGTCGATAGCAATTCGTATAATCTCCTGTAAGAAACTGCTAAACAAAGCTCTTTTGGAAGACCCTTCTGAGTGGCTAGGAGAGAGGTTGCACTGCATAGCGTCACCGGGTCTATACAATCTTCAATGTCAGACAACACCTTAGTGTTTCCGCCAGTTTATGTATTGACCCGGTTTCTGCCTAAGGTGTAACTACGAAGGGCTTACTTTCTTTACACCCATATCCTAACATTTGCTTTTTCATTCTTCACCGCCTTTCAATGCTTACCGATACTTCAATAACTACCACCTTGTGGAGTTTGTTCCAGTGTTAGCACCCTCTCAGTCGGCATTCATTCCTTTCTCACTTTTCTCTTTTGTCATACCTAAGGACTCTACACTAAACTAGTGGATATCCCTGGGCAGATCCCTCCGTCTGGCGGATCATGGGAATTGAATACCTATGCCTACACCCACCTATATATCTCCATAAATTTTAAGAACCAGGCCCGATCTTTTGGTTCCATCACAATCCTTCAAAAAAAAAAAAAACCATTCGAAACAATTTTCTAATCAAAGTGTTTGATATAAACATATAAAAAAGACTTACACTTTGAGAGTTTTTCATTATCACTAAAAGCTCCCCTTTAACATGTGCATCGATATCGTAGTACATGCTAAGTGTAGAGTGTACTGAGTCTATTTTATATGATAACAAGCTCCCCCTTAACATGTGTATCGATATCGTAGTACATGCTAAGTGTAGAGTGTACTGAGTCCATTTTATATGATCACATTTCGATACACGTTAGATTCAGTTTAATCACATTTTCTCCCCTTATCCAAAATGTTAATCCCTTGATATTTTGGATATCAATTGATTAAACGTCCGGGGACAAAATGTTACAGAATAACTTATAGGAACATTTTAATGCTCCCCCTCAAATTATGAGGAATATGTAAGATAGTGCCGAGTATAGAAATTTGATTTTTTTTTGAATTTACTAAGAAATTCTTGAAAACTTTGTACTCGAGCACTCCTTATAATTACCATAAGTCTACACTAATTATTAACATATTCACATGTTTATTATATACGAAGATTTGACCTGAATGATGAGAACATCATATGATGAAATCATATGGTCCTTTATCGCAGCCGTAGGTCTCCTTCGTACAATCTCCCACCAACAACCTTTTCTAAGCTCCTCATTAACCTTCTTTCTTTCAATAGGTTTTCAATCCGATCTATCTCTGTTCAAGCACTCTTTGACATAGCTTCAACTTTCTTTCCAAGTTACGAAAGTCTTTGCTTCAAACTTCGAGTATGAAACAGATTCAGATACATATGTAACTTGAGCTTGTGAGGTCTGGTGAAGTCGGTGATTTATGTTGTCTAGCTCCCCCCTAAACCATTCAATCCATTTCTTAGTAGATTCAAAACTTTCTTGGCAAGCCGCATCAAGCATCTTGATGTATAAAGCCCAAATATCCGAAGTACACAAAAACCCTTTTCCAAGAATTTAAAACCGCAACCACCAAAAAAATTAAGTCCCCGGATGGAGCGCATTCTCTCTTCAGGATAGCTATGAAATAAAATTGAAACAACAAATCAACTAAGACCCGGGGTATCACAATTATTCCCTCTAAGTAGTCAAAATGGAAACACCTAAGACAATTAAGTCCTAAATGTACTCATTTCTTTCTGTACATCTTCTATCAAATATTTATGTGTACCTCTTCTATCAAATATTTCTACTTCTTTTAAGAATTAGCTTAAGATGATCGGTTGGTAAAAACCATAAATGAATCGACAAAATTCTTCTCACGTTTTAAATAAATTATACTCAAACACTTCCCCCTTGGGAAGTTGGGTACCCAAATGATGCATACCACTAAGACGAGAATGGTCTCTTCCACTATTGATTGAAATGTGCACTCCGAAAGAAACAAAGAAAGGCCAAAAATTTAAAGAAGGTGACTTCAAAAGAAGGCCATGGACTCTATCAAGTATACATCTACTCCTTCCCCCTTGCTGGTTTCGACACGTCGGAATCAGCAAAACCTTGTACGCATACATACTTGAGAACGTGTTTTAAGAATATATAAGCTTAGATCTATCCCGTGAGAATCAACTTCAAGGTCTTTAAAACTATGTAATATGTCTAAACATTCCTAAGTCTTTTACAAACTATGAGGTGTCGGCAATATTGGTCGAATGTAGTTTAAAGCCTGAATTCACTAAGTCTCAAATTGCAAATAAGTCCATAAAGATTTAAACAAATGACATCTAAAGCTTGTGTAGTTAAATTCCATTAACTCCCCTTGAAATTTTTATCCGTCATTATCCAAAACTTTATCCGTTTATTCCTCGACTTATTTTGAAAGACCGTTTTAAAAGATTATTTGATGAAAATTTCTCCCCCTCAAATAATGACCCGTTTTCTATTTAAAGAGTTGTTGTCATTGTTTGAGTGGTCGAATTATCTTTGAAAATCATTTTGTGAATACTGAAAGCACTGATTCATTATGAAGACAACTTTTTACCAACAAAAATAAGATTTCTCTTATTTTGACACATAACGCCTGAATACGTAACACTTATGGAAACCGAAAAAAAGCACGGTTAATGCAAAGTAATCACAAGCCTTTGCATGGTCATAAAGTAGACCATGCCCGAGAATAAATTCCCGTTGAGAGGTCAAGTTTTCTTTTTGAAATACTTGCCTTTAAGATGATGACCGGGTTGCTATCTGAAATAATAGCAAGCCATATGGCATGTTTTAAAAAACATTTGAAAAAAAAAACTGATCGAGTAAGCTAAAAAGAATCACAACAAAAACCACTAAAGGAACCAAAATAGAACCATGGCTCTGATACCAATGAAGAAAACTCATTTCATACAAAAGATGAACTAGAGAAAGAAAGTAGAAAGAGAAAGTAAAAAAGGAAAAATAAGAAGGTTGATTGAACTATGTGTAAATTACAAAGAGAACCAACACCCTCTCCATGTGTGGAGAGGGTATTTATACTTACATGAGGTGGACATGGGCCTTGGTTACATGGGCTTTCCATGGACATTGGACCTAGTTACCTAGTATGTATATTCAATATTACTTACGAGCTATCTTCCGAAATTATTAAGTGACCGAGACTTTTCTAGAAGTTTCGTATTACCTAACAACTTAGAAACAAATGCTTTTAATAAATGAGCAAAAGTTTTTAGAATACTGTTAGATGAATAAATGATTTGGTGACAGAAAGAAAATAGGTGCAAAAGGTAAAAAAGTCTATGGGAACAGTCCACTATTTATAGGCAAGACTGGGAGCCGTTTCTACATGGACCCCTCCCCCCTTAGCTCCCCTGTCGGCCCCTTATCACTAAGGGGCCGCCCATACCTATAAGGGGGCCGCCCATAGTAGAGAATTCTCCAAATTTTAATCTTTTTTCAAGGGGAGGGTTTATATAGAAGTATTATTTCATTTTTGAGGGGGGAAATGTTGAATTCAAAATTATTTAATTTTGAATAAAACATTTATTTGTAAAACAAAAAAATTTTGTATAAGTATTTAAAAAATGATTTTGTTACATTTATAAAAAATGTAATGGTATAGAAAAATTAAATTCCTTTGATCAATAAAATAAATTAAGCATTTATTTTTATTCATCACCTTTAATAATTTACGACGGATGCAAACTTAGTTGAGAGCCAGCCTTGAGACGTCGAGAAGATTTGTCGGATGAAATACTTTTATGATTATGTGATTACGAGTAACTTGAAGCACTTATTTATGTGTTATAAGTTACATTTGTACCATCACCAAAACACAAAGAGAATGTACAGATTAAATATCGTAATATTTCTACCAACAATTTCTTCTATATTCTTGTAAGAAACTTCTCTTCACATCTTATACTTATTTCTTATATACATGCATTTTGATATACGCGAAACGCGTGTCGTAATAATATATATTATTCCTGTTAGATATGAAAATTACTTTAGGATAATTAATAGTCTATCTTCCGAGTGTCGTTTCCACGGCTTGATTATCTTTTAAGATTTTTGGTTTTAGATATTAAACTTCTTTTTAGACAACTATATTTAATACTAATATTAATACTAGAATTATACTAAACAATTAAACTATAAGAATTAAGCTAAAATGAAATAAAAGATTTATAAGACAAAAATGCTTGCTAAGTGACGTGAAGAGTTCATTAAGTGTGAATTAAGGTTTATCAACGAATTAATTTCCTTAGAAAAGATAATTATCTCACAACGTTGGTTTATTTTGATAAAAACCTCTTAAAAAGATATTAATTACTAGATGTGTAATTTGACTATTTCTTCGGCTTTTGCCCTTTAAAACATCCAAACTACAAATCTAAATAATCAAAGATTATTAATCAATTAAACCTTTTTCAAATCCACACTTAATTCCCAATTCACAATATCACTTAACAAGCACTAATAAAACTACTCACTAAGCATAACGATCAAATAAGCAAAGCAAAACATTTTATACTAAAGCTATACTAATTAATTGAAAAATGATAGAAAATTAAGATCGAGTGAAGACCCGCAATTAAACGAATACCACCCAGATATTATTTAGCTAAAGCAATAATCACTTCGTCCAACTAAATAAACCCTTAAGGCTTCGCGCGCTCATGAGTTGACCGGTACCAAAAGCAAAAACAAACACAAAAACATAAACTATTAACAGTAAACATTAAATATCACAATTGTGTCAAATTCTTTCTAACCAACTGTTGGAGACAAATAAAAACTACTAAAGTTCCGTTTCTGCTGTTAGAGATGTTCGTTTCTGCTGATAGCATTAAGTCGTTCCTGCTGACAGTTCAAGTAGCATTCCTGCTGATAATGTTCCTGCTGGCAGTTCAAGTAGCATTCCTGCTGATTATGTTTCTGCTGGTCATGTTCTCGTTTCTGCTGACAGAGATAGAATCTGCTGATGTTTTAATTAATTAAGAATTATATTATATTATAGTATTATCTCATAATATAGGAATGAGAATAAATAGAAGAGATTGATGTATATCTCTTACGCGTTTTAGTTTTTCTGTTGACCAATTTAGGGTTTCTTCTCTATAAAAAAGAAACCTTAGCTTAGGGTTTGACACCGAATTAAAAAGCACAAAATAAATTTATTATCAATAGAAAGATCCATAGAGGATCGTTGTTCAATTTGTTCTTCTTTATTGAATTGTTTAGTTTCCGCCTAAACATTTGCTAGAGTCTCTCACGTATGTGCTTGTGATTACATAAGTACTATACATTCTCAAAGGATAGAAGATCTATCTAGTCCCAGATCCTATCAAGTGGTATCAGAGCCTGGAGAGAGCCTCTGATAAAGAAGAATTACGTAGTACCACATCAAAACCTTGTTTTCTTTAATCTTTAACTATGTCAGAACCCATGCCGTCTATACCTACTCAATCAACATTCACTTATCCTAACCCTAATCCATCTGCTTCACCGTCATTCACTCAAGATGATACCTCAGAATCATTCATACCTGAACCCTCACAACAAATGCCTACATTCACTCAACCTGCTTTCTCACAACCAAATCAATCTGTATTCTCACAACCTGCTGTTCACTTTCAACAGACTCAACCTACTCAGACCAACCAAACTGGTCAACAGTACCCTAATAATGTCCAGTCACAACAGTTCCAAACAGCCTCTATCTCTGCCAACAATGCAAAATTTCCTTATCTGGAGAAGGACAAATATGAGATATGGGCTATGAAGATGGAGTACTGATAATAGAAGCTGATCATTAATCTTTGAGGATTGTTTTCAGCAAGGGAAAGTCCAAAGAGGTGTGGGAAAGATGCAAGAAATACAATTGTCCATCCCTCCTGTCCTCTCTTGATGAGCATGTTGTGTACAAAGGGAGGATAAGGTGAGACCATTTGCTTCAGGACTCTACCATTGAAGATCATATCCTGATTTCTCATTTATGGAATTATGCAAGGAATATTTTGGATTAGCAGTTAAGGCTAGGTTTGGTGGGAATGAAAGAATCGAAGAAGATGCGGAACCATGCTCAAACAGCAGTTTACAGAAAATTCTCTGTGACAAAGAAAAGGCTTACACAAGGGCTATGCAGGTTCAGAAAGATTCTAGGTTTGGTGGGAATGAAGAATCAAAGAAGATGAGGAAGACCATGCTCAAACAGTAGTTTTCAGAATTCTCTGTGACAGAAGAAGAAGGCCTACACAAGGGTTATGACAGGTTTCAGAAGATTATGAGCCAGTTGAATCAAGTGTAGGCAAGGCCAGACAATGATGACATCAACTTGAAGTTTCTTAGAGCACTTCCTTCTTCGTGGTCACAAGTTGCCTTGGCATTAAAAACAAGAGGTGGCCTTGAATCAATGAGCTTTGATGACCTGTATAACAAACTAAGGTCACTTGAACTAGATGTCAGAATTGGTGGAGCAGCCAGCTCTGGCTCAAAGCTTACTTATTCTGATCAGCAGAGTATTGTTCCATCAGTTTATCAGACATCTGGTCGTTCTGACAACATAATGGAATGTGTTTTGCATTCTTTTGTTGCTGAGAATGAACCAGATCAAGATATGATCTATGAAGACTTTGACCAGGTTGATCAGTTGGAGATGGAAGAATTGGACTTAAAGTGGCAAATGGCTATGCTCTCCTTGAGGATTAACAGGTTTGAGAAGAAAGCAGGACGAAAGATGAACTACAACAATCAGCAACCTGCCAGATTTGACAGAAGGAAGGTTAGATGCTACAAATGTCTTCAATTGGGACATTTTGCTAGGGAGTGTAATGTGAAGACAGTTGATGATAAGGCTAGGTATTCTGCCTTTAAGGTCACAGAAGTTAAGACAGACGAACCAAAAGCTTTGGTCTCAGTTGATTCGTCTGTCTTAACTCAGATTGCATTAGAAGAAAAGATTAGGGTTTTATCTGCTAATCTAGAAAACACCACCAACACACTGAGTTATACT
>BQNB010087443.1:16136-27920 GCA_026074375.1 Tanacetum coccineum
GCCTTAGAAACTATTCCTTCACTTGTCATTTGCTTGTTTCTTAAAATGATGGGTAATACATTGAAACATCGCATAAAAAGGTAATTTTAACTAAAATTTAAATTTTTTTATGACACATACCAACGAAGACCGAGTATTAATAGCATCTCATGGATAGGAATTTATATGACTAGCACAAAAACCCTTAGAATTCCACCCCAAAAATGTGAGGTTCGCCTTTAGATCTATAGGAATTCGGGTATCTATTATTGATACCCAAGATAGTTTATACCTTTAGCTTTCTTGAGTTAAGGAGTGAGCAGTCATATGTGTCTATTCCGTCATTACGGATGTGTACGTGTGGTCTTTGTCGCCTTTTCTAGAGCATTGAGATCGGTATTAAATTATATGAGTGTACCGATAGTATATTAAATTCTAGAACTTATTTTTTTGATGTATCCCGAGACCACAAGTAAGTATTGGGATTTGCTAGATAAGAGACACTAGGATTAACCCATGTTCTAAACCTGTAGTTGTTATGATGGTCACACTGATCATATAACTATTCCATACCCTTGCCATGCACTTATTTTTAGTGCAGGATACCCCTATACAACCCTTCGAGCCTATCCTTTTTCACGGTTCTTATAATTTTCTGGTGGATTCCAGATTATTAATGAAGAGCATTGTCACCCTTAAACCAATCGTTACACCCAAATCGCCTTAGCCTACCTTGTATGTACTTATTTTTAGTACATTATTTTGTTAACCCATGTTAATTATTTGAGTATACGGTTGCTAAGTCCTTATCCTTGTAAATACAGTTTTGGGACGATTAGGATTCATGGTAGTATTTATTTCGCGAAAGAATGAGGAAGAAAAGTTAAGTCAAAACCCCCATACGTTTGTTAGATGATCTCCATGTTATTTTGATCCACCTCAATACGGGTCATTAGTCAGATTGTAAATATCGAGTATGTAAAAGCTCAAGTGTAGGGGTATGTGTTATAAATCCCAAGTTATGATGTATTATGTTATTAAAAAAAGAGATTGATGTAGAGTTATGTAGAGTTTGTATATCTTCGTCCGAGTCTTGGCTTAGCAACCAAACCAGCGTGTATTCGTGTAAATAATTAGCTAACCCTTCCACTCCAAATTCACCCAAAGCCACCCAAATGTATCCCATCCGTTTCCGTTTCCATTATATTTTATCTTACACCTACACCCCACAACCCTTTAAAAGACCTCTTAGATAGTAATGAATAATGCTTGCACCTAGCGGTGGAGGTTTGATCCTTTACCAAGCCTATGGTAATTTATATGCTATGACAGGTAATGAGTGTTGATTTTTCATTTCCCCCATTATGTTATAATTTATTATACAACCGAGTGAAATAGAGAATCCCCAAACACTTATGTGAGGTGCTAGTATATACTTTCTGTACTTTTAATTATGAGGTCTAGAAGGTTGTGTTATAAAATACTTTTAAAGAGTAGGTTAAATGACCCTCATATTGTTATTGTCTAGGTAGAAAAGCCCATTTGCTTGAGGACAAGCAAATCCCAAGTGTAGGGGTATTTGATGAGGTGTCATTTTATATACTTTTTCGGGGTCGTTTAACCCCTTAAATCGTGCATTTGTGCCCAAAATAGGTACTTAATCATTCCTTTTCAGGTATTTAGCATTTGGATGACATTTAGAGGAAACACACGTGACTTGGGCTCATTTGGAGAAGAAACGGACAAGACTACGGACCTACACCAACATTTCTCAAGATTATATTCTCAGAGGCTGGAGATGGCTCACAAGATACACGTGACGCCATCACAATTCATCCCATGACGGTGTCATAAGAAAGCATGATGGCGTCAGCTCGCACGACCCAGCCCAAGATCTAGAATATTCTACTTCAAATAACGTCACATTTTACCATCATTTATCCCATACATTTTACCCACTTTTATTTAATTATTGCAAGATATTGGTACTTAATTACTTAAAGTTTATGATTGCAGTAATTATAGAGTAATTTGTGAAGACTATGCTAAAAGGCGCAAATCTGGAGCAAAAACGAAGACATTTGAAGAAAACACTTATCTGACACCATACGCTGTATCCAACAAAGAAGATACGGCATATCAGCGCCAGCTCATCACAAGAATACGCATAAAAAGATCAATTCCCGATTCGGCGTATCACTGTTCATATATACGCCGTATACACAGCTGGTCATCAGTCAAAGATATGCAGTTAATGTGATTGATGGTAATTAATCTTGATTGATTTGATCTTATCGCGGACTCTAAGGAAATTAACCCTATACGCCGTATTCACCTCTCTCTATACGGCGTATCGAAGCATTTTTCAGACACTATAAATAATGGACTCAAAAACGAGTTTCGGTGTGCAAAAATTACATTCTTCATACCATACACTCTGAAGTTGAGTTTTCCAAGAGAAAAGAAGCAGCCAAGGTCAAGCAGCATTCATAATTCTATAAAAGACATCGTGTAATTCTTACTTTCTTAATCATTCGGTTTTTAATTGTTTGATCACGCTTGTAAAATTACAATGATTGTGGGCTAATACCCTCGGGTATTAGCCATGTTAATGAAGATTATAATGTTTGGATTGTTTTAATCTGGCTTGCTTAATTTATCGTTGTTGTTTAATTATGTTTATCGCCTTATACTTGTTTATGTGCTTGTACATGCTACCTATCATTCAACGAGGTCTAGTGAGACTTAACCGGTAATCTAGATGCTGGGATAGCTCTCCATGTTGTGTTTTGTATGCCTGGTACAATAGGATCACAAATGACACCCTGTCCTTACCCTTTGATTATGAGCTTAGTTGGACCGGCAGGTGACCCGATAATTGTTTAACCAACATTGTTCTTAATTAATTGGTATTGATTTGGGTGGTGGACTACCGGTGTATAAAACAACATCAAGCAATAAGTGGGTAAAGTCCTGATGGGCTAGGGTATTAACACGATCACCACTGCTTTAATTCCTTATAATTAGACTAATGGATGCTTTATGCGGATGCGTTAATCGTGACAGGATTGTTCGTATCTAGGTCTTAGGAAGAAGTACCGCCTAAGTCTTAAGAATGATATGCCGCCTCGAAATAAGTAGCCATTGCACTAAACAAACAAATCAACATTTAATCAGATTTAACATGGTTAATACAGTTTTCTATTATTTGGCTTGTACCGCTTCTTTATCTTGTGATTATTTGCTTTAGTGTTTATTGTGTTTAGAATTAATCTTTGTCACCACCAAACCTGTGCCAGTCTCTCAGGCTGAAAACCCCCCATTTACCACTAGTAAATATGTATAGCATAGGTTTAACAAGTAATTAGACTAATCTAGATAGATTAAAATACTGATAGAATATTAGGTTACTCTCGCTCTTAGTGTTCGACACCCTACTTACCGCGAAGCTACATCTTGACCGGGTACACTGCCCGTTAAAGTGTTGTCTTTAGGTTTGTCGGCTAAATATAAATGTAAAACTTGATAATCACTAATTATACACCACACGACGACACATCAAGTTTTTGGCGCCGTTGCCGGGGAGTGATTAGTTAATCTTTATTCTTATTAGTGTTTCTAACCTTTAACTTGTTTAGTGTAAAATTAATTTAATTCTGATTGCTAATTGTTTAATTTAATTGTGTGTTTAATTTATCACATTATTTAATTGTGTGTTTTAAATAGTATTCTGTTCTGACTGATCACCTGATACGGCATATCCACCAGTTAGATGTGGCGTATCTAACCTTCTGTTCAGAACAGCGTATTGATTTTACAGTCTAAATGGCGTATCTGTTCCCCAAAAAATATGGCGTATTCTGTGAACTCAATACGGCGTACTGCTATTCAACAGACCTATACGGCGTATTCAAATCAATTAAATACGGCATATCTGTCATCTGATACAGTAGCAGAACAAAACTCCATTTGTTTCGATTCTACATTTGATTTCTCTCATCAGAACATATCCTACTAATTTATTGTCATTTGTTTCAGGTAGTGCATGACAAGAAGTTCTACAAAGGAACTATTCTCACTTCTTGAAAACCTAGAACATAAATTTCGCTCAAGAAGGAGGCTTTTCGATACTCCAAGTCTCATAGAATCGAATTCACCGGAATTCGATCACATTTTCGACGCACCGTTGCCGGAGAGTGAATAGTTTAATCTTTATTCTTATTAGTATTTCTAACTTTTAACTTGCTTAGTGTAAATTAATTAATCTAATTCTGACTGCTAATTGTGTGATTTAATTGTGTGTTTAATTTATTGCATTGTTTAATTGTGTGTTTTAAATAGTATTCTGTTCTGGTTGATCATCTGATACGGCGTATCCACCAGTTGGATGCGGCGTATCTAACCTTCTGCTTAGGACAGCGTATTGTTTTTACAGTCTAAACGGCGTATCTGTTCCCCAAAACGATTCGGCGTATTCTGTGAACACAATACGGCGTACTGATATTCAACAGACTCATATGGCGTATTCTGATCAATAGAATACGGCGTATCGATCAATTGATACAGTACCAGTATTTCATTTTTGGTTTTCTATTTTGTTTTCTGTGTTCTCTCCCTGAGGGCACATCCTACTGATTATTTTTCTCTTGTTCTCAGCTAGGAGAAGGATCACACTGGCAAGACCGATCACGAACGACTACATTTTTGCTACTCATAAAAGCTTCGTCTCAAACGATAACAATGGAAAAATGATCGAGAAGAATTTCATTGAGATTGAAGGAACATTCTTGGTGAAAATTCACGATAATGCTTTTAAAGTGATAAATGGAGAGAATGTGTTTGAACACATTAATAGTTTTCTCGAAGTAATTGAGCCACTTAAAGTAAGGGGGCTATGTCATGACCGATTTAGACTTAGTGTCTTCCCTATCTCACTCTCAGGTGCCGCGAGCGAATGTTTTATAAATAAATGTATCGGCACTATTGCTACTTGGGATGATTTGGTTGAAAATTCGTTCAAAAATTCTACAATCTTTTCGATCATAACGAAGAAGAGGAAGCTGAGGAAGATGATGACCCCGATGAGATTGACAATGTTCCTGAAATTTTTAAGATCGAAGACGACTTGTTAACTTCGATACGCCCTTGTGTATAGCCTTTGAAGAATTCAACTACCTCTTCAAAATTGACTCTAATCTATTCACTTACGATATCCAAGAGTTCAAAACATACGACGAATATGAACAAGCGTTAAATAATGATAAAACACAAGGACTTGATGAACAATGGTCAAATAATGGGGTACCGTATCAACTTTGTGATCATATATGCGAACCGTATCCGCTTCAAAAATGGAATAACAAAATGGCCCACATGTAGTTCAGATATTGACAAATATTGTAATGGAGGGGAACTACCCGGGATGGTTAGAGTCGGTCGCATGACTTATTTCCAAGATCAAGAGTGGTATGATAATTTAACTGATGGATGCCTGAAAGAAGAAACCTTGATGTGTAAGGCACAAATTGAAGGATCATGGGGGGATGCGACTCCTGGCGTGATAAAGTTTTGAACATGGCTGAAAAACAGTTTTGAAAACTTCCACGAGCTAGATTACGATGTACTAGTGAAACTTGAAGAATGTTGGTGGAAAGTAAATACTGATGAAATTTGCCCATTCACTCATTGGGACGACCACCTCCGGGGACCATTTGTAAACGCCGGACCTAAAAGAACCTATGACCCTTACCTTGATATTGACCGTATATCTGAAAGGAATTATGAAACGAACAACGTCGAAAATATTTAAGAAGGTCAAGGACACATGGAGAATCTCACTCATGAACCATCAGCTTGCAAGATTAGGAGGTTCAAAATGATGAAATACTCGTTCGAGGCTGATGAAGAATATGTAGCCATCAAGGAGCACGAGCACATCTACTATTTAGAAACCAATATGGAAGCACGTCATGCCTACCGTGAACTTTTTCGCAAAATGGATGATGGATGGATCGTAACTAGAGCAATAGATGAATGATGAAAATGGAAAAAGGTCGAACTTAACGACCAGCTGAAACAAAAGTGCTTCTCGGGAGACAACCCGGCTGTTTTTAAATTGTTTGTCGCATTTAAATTGTTTGAATTTTAATTAATTGTTGAGTCTGTCTTCCCAGACATGACATACGACTTATCGAACCCCTCAGGATACGGCGTATGTATGTCTGGACGTTATCAGTAATTTTAAATTCTAGTATTTAATTGTTTTTGCAGGATTACATACGGCGTATCCTAGGGTTTGGGATACGGCGTATTGTAACCTGCATAGTTGTGTGTTTAATTGTTTGTCTGTATTGTAGGATAGCTAAGGTAGAATTGTACGAACGTCTTCTAAACTTTCATGCAGGACCTTGCTGCAAATGAAATCGACTTAATGGTATACTCTGAAAAATGTTAAGTGTTGAACTCACACGGGCATTCTAAAGCCCTCATCAACACACCTTGTGCTCAAACACTCAAAATGGAGAACCATCCGGAGCAAACTATCACGGGAGTTTCCTCGTTCTAATTCTATTTCTTGTATTATTTAATTGTTTTACCTATACAACGAGGACATTGTACAATGTAAGTGGGGGATGGAGAATTACAATGCACTTGTCCTTATTTTCACTAATAAAATGCTACATGCTTAAAAACGGATCAAATTTAAAAAAAATTAGCATACTTTTTGTGAAAATCACTAGTTACATTACCTCGCGCACTATAACCCTTAATGTCAAATTTTGAGAATTAAGCCTATCCGTTTCCAATTGCTTACTAAAAATTCCACAAAAATATGAGTGTGTCGGTGATGTAGTGGAGTTTAGAACTTGGCCTGGTATATCACTCAAGACCTCAATGATGAGTACTTAGATGGAGTAGCATGTTAACTGGTAAATTTCTAGGATTAAACCAAAAAGCCTACATGTTGTTATATTAACTAACTACACTGGTTAGTTAACCCCCGTGTAACCCTTTGCTTACTCTCACTTTTAGAGTATGATACCCCTAGAATAACCTGCTGAGACATTCCTTTCTTTTTCCACACCAATTAAATTGTTTCGTTTCACCTTTACACCTTAGCCTACCGTGTAGATTAAAGCCTATTTTAATCAAAGTTGCTAGTTGCTTTCGTGTAAAGTTTTGTAGTTCCTGCGTCAATCTGTGTAATTGGTCGGGAAAAATTGCACAATGCAAATGGGAATATTTATAGCTGTGTTATTTTTGCTACTTTCACAATTATAATTATGCGCGAAGAAAAGGAAAAGTTCGTAGAAGAAATCAGTGGCCGGGCAAATGAATGATAGTGAAGACAGTGAAATACACGAGATTTATGATGTATTATGGTAAAAAAAAATAGTTGAAAGAATGATTGGCAGTTTCATTGGCTTATTACCGATGAAATTATTTGAAAGGATCGATTATTCGTTGATACGTGCAAAAATCAACGATGTAGAGTATTGTAAAACGTGGCAGATATCACCACTTATTGTGGGTTAGAACGAAAAAAATGCTTAACGGAAAAATCCTTAACCTCGGTTAGGATACATTTTCAAAACCCTTTCTAAAGTCTACTTAAGGACAAGTAGGATTCAAGTGGGGGGATATTTGATAACATCAAATAACGTCACATTTTACCATCATTTATCCCATACATTTTACCCACTTTTATTTAATTATTGCAAGATATTGGTACTTAATTGCTTAAAGTTTATGATTGCAGTAATTATGGAGTAATTTGTGAAGATTAGGATAAACGGCGCAAATTTAGAGCTAAAATAAAGACATTTGAAGAAAACACTTATCTGACTCCATACGCCATATCTAGCAAAGAAGATACGGCGTATCAGCGCCAGCTCATCACAAGAATACGCATAAAAAGATCAATTCCCAATTCGGCGTATCACTGTTCATATATACACCATATACACAGCTGGTCATCAGTTAAAGATATGCAGTTAATGTGATTTATGGTAATTAATCTTGATTTATTTGATCTTATCACGGACTCCAAGGAAATTAACCCTATACGTTGTATTCACCTCTCTCTATACAACGTATCAAGGCATTTTTCAGACACTATATATACTGGACTCAAAAACGAGTTTCGGTGTGCAAAAATTACATTCTTCATACCATACACTCTGAATTTGAGTTTTCCAAGAGAAAAGGAGCAGCCAAGGTCAAGCACTATTTATAATTCCATAGAAAACATCGTGTAATTCTTACTTTCTTAATCATCGGTTTTTAATTGTTTGATCACACTTGTAAAATTACAATGATTGTGGGCTAATACCCTCGGGTATTAGCCATGTTAATGAAGATTATAATGTTTGGTTTATTTTAATTCGCTTTGCTTATTTTATCGTTGTTGTTTAATTATGTTTATCGCCTTATACTTGTTTATGTGCTTGTGAATGCGACCTATCATTCAACTAGGTCTAGTGAGACTTAACCGGTAATCTAGATGCTGGGATAGCTCTCCATGTTGTGTTTTGTATGCCCGGGCCAATAGGATCACAAATGACACCCTGTCCTTACCCTTTAATTATGAGCTTAGTTGGACCGGCAGGTGACCCGATAATTGTTCAACCAACATTGTTCTTAATTAATTGGTATTGATTTGGGTGGTGGACTACCGGTGTATAAAACAACATCAAGCAATAAGTGGGTAAAGTCTCGATGGGCTACGGTATTAACAGGATCACCACTGCTTTAATTCCTTATGATAGATTATATTTAGACTAATGGATGCTTTATGCGGATGCATTAATCATGACAGGATTGTTCGTATCTAGGTCTTAGGAAGAAGTACTGCCTAAGTCTTAAGAATGATATGTGGTATGTGCTTAATTACACATACCTTTTACCTAAGAAAATGTGCTTAAAAGACCTAAAAACAAACGAAAAATGCATTGTATATGTGTGTTTTGTATTTATGATGTGCAGGGAACGGATATTTGACAAAAAGACAAAAATCAAGCTAAAACGGACAAAACCAAGCACGAGATTGGAAAGAGAGTGAAAAGTCAAAGCCGAAGACGTGTTCATCTTAAATGGGTTAACCCGCACCAATTTAATGGGTCGGGCCAGCCCGTTAAGCCCTTATCATTAAGCCTTATAAGCTAAAAAGCCCAAATCCTTTTATTAAACAAATCAGCCAAAAAATCAGCCCAAAGCACTTAACAGCCCATCACCCTTTAAACCATAAAATTGTTAAATGACTAACACCATCAGTCCCTGGATACTTACATCGTTAGTCCCTAGTTGTTTCATAGTTGGTCCTTATGAATAACACCGTTAGTCCTACACCCAACTCTCCCCTAACACCCGTTACTACCCAAATCAAGCAAATATAAACAAATCCCCTCAACCCGTCAAAGCCTATAGTTACTATTCACTCTCCCCTTCCTTATTTTACCCTGCAACCTGACAAAACCCTAGTAAAACCCCACTTAACCCATCTCCCAGAAGCTGACAAACCACCTTGGCCATCCCATGATGAATGATTGGTCATGATAAATCAAGGGCTGTGATGAAGAGCAAAGAAGCACAAATAAGGATTCAAGGGCTGAGATTGATGGCTTGGAAAGCACTCCCATTCTCCTCACAGAAGAAACACACCTCAAGGCCTATATGCTTCTCAAGACCACAATAAATAGAGGACTAGTTTCACACATTAGAGCATCTAGTTTTTATCCATCTTTTTATTGTAATTTTCAGCTTATATTAGTTTATGTTAGCTTATTGTCTTTCCTTTAAAAGCATTGTACTCAGTTTTAAGTTTTAATGAAATTCTAAGTTTTATGTTAAAATTCTGTTTTTATGTTAATGAAATTTATGCTTTGAAAATGTTTGATAAGCTCATATAAGCTCTTATATCTCACAAGCTGTCTCTTAAAACAATTTAGCTTCTTCATAGCTAAACTGTTTAAGGTTTTCTCTTAATTCAATTAAAAATCACTAAAAAGCTTTTATGGATGATAAGCTGAATTTGGATGGGCTTATGGGTTTTACCAGCTTGTTTCTAACAAGCTGGAGCTTGTAGATAAGCTCTAAGAGCATGTTTATGCCCTTGTTTTAAGCAAAGGGCTTTGTAAGTTAACTTTTCCATTTTATAGCTTATAACTGCAATTGCTTATTCTAGTGCTTATTTTCTGCTTTTTACTGCTTACTATTGCTTACTTGTGTTGTTTATTGCTATTTGGTGCTTATTTTTAGTTTAGATATCATTGGTTCAAGTTTTATATAAAATCTGTTAAGTTTTAGCTTAAAACTGCTTATGTTAGTAGCTTATTGATAAGTGCTTATCAGCTATTGAAATTTGCTTATTAAACCTTATTATTGTTAGTTTATAATCTATTTTTGAAAACTTAAGCTTAAAACAGTCTCTAATAGTTTAAAAATGCAAAAACAGTTTATAAAGGGGTGTTTGGGACAAGCAGCACTAACCCATGTTAGTGCTGCTTGAGTCTCTTTTGACCCAAAGTCTCACTTTGTTGATCTCTTTTAAGGTGATTGGATCTGTTTTCAAAAGGTTATAAAGTTTAAATCTTAGTTTTGAATTTTTGTCTATCAAATGTTTAAATCTGTAGGGATAAAACTTTCTTAGGATTGCTAGATTTGAATCTGAGTTTGCTTGTATGTTCAAGTGCTGTTTTATGCTAGTTTAAAGTCTCAAAATGCAGTAGGAAAGGAGTAGTTAAGTGTTCATTGTCATTTGTAGTTTTGGTATAATATTGTCACAAGTTAAGTTGTTAAGTTCAGTTTCAAAAGTTTTAAAAGTCACTTTTCAATCTTAGATTTAGATAAGTAAAAGTTTGGTTTAGGTTCTGAATTTCATAGCACAACCTCTTTGTAGTCTAGGCTTGTTCTGTTTGAGCTTTTTGAGGTTATAGTATTTCATTCACATAGCTTAATTTAGGGCTGCATAAGCCAGTTTAATATTTCATAAAAACTTAAAAAACTCAAAATTAGTAATCTGCTTAATCTGTCGTTTTCAATAGTCATTTTCTAGCTTATTAGTGTTCGTAAATGCTTATTTTTTGCTGTTCCTTATAGCTTATAGTAGTAGCTTAATCTGTTTTGAGGTTTTAAGGATTAGCTTATTGATTTACTAACTTAAAACTTACCTTAAAAATTGCTCTTTAGACTGTTTTTAGTACCTTTTAGCCAAAATAGCTTATTTGATTTTTAAGCTTCCCAACTTATTGAAGTGCTTATATTGAGTTTAGATTTGCTTATTAAGTTTGGATAAAGGTCTTAGTAGCTTATTTGGCCTAAGTCTGAGCTTATTACAGCTTATAAGTAAATTCAGTTTAGACTTAAAACTTTTAAGCTTTAAAGTCAATTTGTTACTTGTTCAAGCTTATTTTAAGTTTTTGAAAAAAGTTCCTTTTTTAAAAGTGCTTATTTTAGTCTTATTTAGCTTTTTCAGTTAATAAATAAAAAAAATGTTGGGAGTATAGGAAAGCCTCAGGTTCGAACCCGAGACCTCCACCTTAACCCCCAACACTTTAACACACACACCCGCTACCATCTCGCCCTTGGGTCTTTTCTGTTTTAGAATAGAACCATTTTTCTTTTAAAGCCATTTTGCAAATTAAGCTTTCACCCTTTTTGGGCTTATTTCCAGCCTATTCAAATAAGCTGGTGAACCCGTTTTATTTTTCTTAAGCTTAGAATAGATAAAAGTTGTTAGGATTAAGAAAAAGACTCGGTCACCCCATGCTTTCTTATATTTAGCATAGCTCATAGTTTTTATTAGTA
>BQNB010087444.1:9635-27920 GCA_026074375.1 Tanacetum coccineum
GACGAAGTTGGTGGAATGCATATTTTCTGGAATTCTGTGTGTGTGCTGTTCATGCTAGGATTCAGACGCTTTTCCAGCACTTGTGAAATTACATGTTACATAACCCGCACATAATAACTCTTGTTAGATATTATGAGGATTTAACCTTTCCGTTTCTAAATGTTTACCCAAATTCCACAAAATATAAGTGTGCCGGTGATGTAGTGGACTTTAGAACTTGGCTTAGTATATCTATTCGAGACCACAATAGTGAGTATTATGGATTTAATTGGAGTAACTTGTTTAAATTGGTAAATTTTAGGATTACACTTAAATCACCTTTACATGTTGCTTATTAACTAACTACACCGGTTAGTTAACCCCCCTCCCCCATTTAAACCCTTTTCCACTCTCATCTTTAGAGTGAACATCCACTAGAACAACCCGTAGAGCCAATCCTTTAGGAATTACACAAACTATTTGTTTCGTTACACCTTTACACCTTAACCTACCCTGTTAGATTAAGTTTAATTTACAGTTGCTAGTTGCTTAAAGTGTAAAGTTTGTATTTCCTGAGTCTTGTGTCATTTTCTATCTTTGGTGCGGTTTGAAATTTGAATGGGAATGTATATTAGTAGTCAAAACTCATGTGAATTTACTGCCGTAAAAATTAATGGTGAATCCGAAGAACGAAGGAACTATCAAAGAAATTATCCGAAATTATTATGATCGTGAAAATGGTGAAACTACTCCGAGATTTGAAGTATTGTTAGCAAAAAAATGAGAAAAAATTCAACAAAAAAAGAGAGAAAGAAAGTTTAAATATAATCATTTCACAAAGAGGATTACCGAAGGAATTACAAGAAGGATCGATTATTCGTTGATACGTCTAAAAATCAACGATGTAGAGTATTGTACAAAGTGGAAGATATCGCCACTTGCCTTGTAGAGTATGTAAAGATTTGGGATGATTGGGAAGTTGGCCGTTACGGGAACGCCAACTTAGGTTGTTATTTTTTATCTATGATCAAGACGTTGTAAATAGTTGTGTCTTTATCATGGTACCGGTCGAGAAAAAAGTGTCTAGCAACTTGTATCTTAAGTCTTAATCTATTTGTTTCTTGATTTTTATTTAACAACAATTTACTTCCCTCTCACATAATGATTAGCCGCTGGTTTTACGCGAATGAGGACTTGTTTGAACGTGCATGTGTATTCCGTCGTTATGGCCATGTATGCATGTCTTAGCTGCCTCGTTGGTTTATGACTTTTGGTGAAAGTTAAAAGGTTCCTACCCTATCTCATTCTTCATCCTAACTGTTGGTTAAATTCGAATGAGGATGTGATCGAACACGCATGTCTATTCCATCGTTACAGCCATGTATATGTGCTTCAGCTGCCTTGTTGGAGTGGTACTTCTAGTGAAAGATTGTAGAATGATCAACCGTAAGCCTTTCCATACAAAAACCCATATTTACCTTTATAAACTTGTTACTCCTTGGCTTTAGTGGTGGAGACGTGTATCCTTGCCAAGCTTATGATAGAATACTCGTCACGACCGAGCAATTGAGAGAATTAGTTACATGTTACCACATAGATTAGTTAAGTGATTTGAGTGTTTTCATCTTCCTATTTCGTGAGGTGTTTGGTTGTGTACTTGTAATAGATCAAATAAATGCTTTAACGGAAAATATCCTCAGGGATACATTTTTATAAACTTCTAAAGGCTACTTGAGGACAAGTAGGATTCAAGTGGGGGGATATTTGATGACATCAAATAACATCTATTCTATAGCATCATTTATCCCATGTTATTAACCTATTTTGTATAGTTATTGCAAAGAATTGTTACTTAATCGTTTATATTTGAGAATTGCAGTAATTTTGGAGTAATTGGTGAAAGATAGCAAAAGGTGCGCATTCTGGAGCTTAAATGAAGATATTTTAAAGATTACTATTTTGAAGACTAATACGCCGTATCCATCAAGGAAGATACGGCGTATCCGTGCCTGCACTCACCAAAGACCACAAAGGAGTAAATTCAATACGCCGTATCCAGAGAGACTCAATACGCCATATTCAAGATATAATATGTGAATATTCTGGAAGATATCAAGTGTGGTCCCTACTCCAAGAAATCCCCAATACGGCGTATCCAATACTGGGATACGCCGTATCGAACCGACTTCCAGACCTTATAAATAGAGAACTCAAAAACGAGTTTTAAATGTGCTAAATCATATTCTTGATACCTAAACCATAAAAGTCAATTTTCAGAGGAGAAAAAGAGCAGAAGAGGTCGAGCAACGTTATCAATTCCATAGGAGACATCGTGTAATTCCATATACTTTAGTAATCGTTTAGTTTTTGGTATCATTCGTTAACTCAATTATTTTACCTTGGCTAAATAATTACTCTTGTATTTATTATGACTTTTGAAGGCTAATACCTTCGGGTATTAGCCATTATTATGAAGATATGAATGTTTGGTATTTGTTTATCTTGATTTCTTGATTTATCGTTGAATGTTTGTTATGTTTATCAATTCATACTTGTTTATGCGCTTTTGTATGCGACCTATCATTCAACTAGATCTAGTGATACAGACCAAGTAAATATAGAGTCTGGGATAGCTCTCCATATAGTGATTTATACATCTAGAATCATAGGATCACAAATATTATCCTTCTAAGTCTGTGTCTAGGATACGCTTCGGGCTTAACTAGTTAATTGGATATTGCCAATGATTTATTGATCGTGTTGACTAGCAGGTGACCTAGATAATTCAACAAGTAACGTTCTGATTCTATTGGATAGTTGGACAAGTGGACTACTAGTGTATAAATTACCATTATGCGGTAAGTGGGTAAAGTCTCTATGAACTAGGGTTTAACAAGATCACCATTGCTTTAATCCTTAAGATAGATTATAATCAGCAAATAAGGATGTTTTATGTGGATACTTTAATTGTTACAGAATTAATGTGTCTAGGTCTTAGGATGATGTAACGCCTAAGTCTTAAGAATGATATGCCGCCTCGAGAGAAGAAATCATTGCACTTAATAAACAAACCAACTTTCTAATCGGATTAATAATGGTTAATACTGTTTTCTTATATTTTGCTCGACCGCTCTTTTATCTTTTGTTAATTAGCTCGCGTGGGTTAAAGTGCCTTGAATTGATTGTAGTCACCAACCAAACCGTACGAGTCTCTCAGGCTAAAAACCCCTATTTTCCCGTTAGAATTAGGATTTAGACTTACATAGGTTTATCATAGGATAGAATTAACATTGATTAGATAACCAAGATATTAATTAAATTGATAGATTTAACCTTGCTTCAAGTGTTCGACACCCTACTTACCACGAAACTTCTACCGATCGGGTACACTGCCCGTTAAAGTGTTGTTTTTGGTTTAGTCGGCAAAATGTAAATTTAAAAATTGAATCAATAAAATATACACCACACAACGACACATCAAGGGTATAGTATAAATTCTAGGAATGAAGAGAAGCAGACGGCGACCTTTATCCAACACCACAACTCGCCTAGGACTTTGTCACAAGATGACATTTATCGTCATCTAGACGAGAACCCTGCTCCCACCATGGGGGACTTTAGCTTGCAGATGGAGGTAGGAACGTCTAGGTCAAACTACCGAGACAGAAGATCTAGGGAGGAGAAACTAAGTTGTAACTCTTTTGATCCAGACTGAGTGATTACTAAGCCACAAATGGTCGTTGTACTAGAGGTCACCAAGACCGAACTGAGTGCGCCAGACCAAAGTGGAACACTAACAAATCCTATCGAGATTACTTCGGGGGGAAACCCTGGCTTGACACGCTTGCCGTCAAGCAAATTCGGTGAGTTGGAAACTATTGCTTCCTCATCGTGTTTTAAAGTAAACGTACATGTGCAGGTACTGGTGGTTCATATGAAAATTCCAACAACTGCTATTATCTCATCTCTGACACCACATGCCACACAAACAATGATGCGTTTTAAAAGCTTTAAATTTATATTACAATTTTTACCAAAAATTAACCAAAACACACGGGTGAAGTATAACCTACATTTATAGTATAACTTCGATAAGACGAGGTCATTCCCACATAGACTTGTATAATTTCAATTATCACATAAGTAAATAAAACGCAAAAACAAGTAAATTCACGTAAATAGAAAATAAATGAATTTTAAGCAAATTCATTAATAAGACAAATATGATCACTAGGATAGCATATATAATTTAGTAGCAAGGTAATGATGATGATCTCAGTTTAACAAGTTGGTGTTCTTGACTTATAATTCATAAAATGGTCGTTTTCGTCAAAATGTCATTTTCACAAATTAACTTAATTGATTCAAGACTTGTGTTTCCTAATTAGATGATTTCTCATAGCATTAGCCTAATACTAATCAGTCTAAATGTTTATCAAATTCTCTTAGCGGATTTCTTCAACTAAAGATTCAAAACTCATAGGCTAGCTTTCAAAACCGGATAATACATATTGGGTCTTTCGACCTATACCAAGATGCATGCACGATCAAAGGTGATAAACAAGCATAGCAAGACTAAATAGTACAACAGGTCATAACACAAATAAGAAATCAACAAGTAATCATATCAAACCAAACACTACTTTATTATATATACATATCCAAGCAATCACAAGGAATTTAGTCAATCATAACAAACAAGTTCATGATCACAGAGAGGTCAAATGAGATAATTAAAGACATATAAGAGCTCGGGCGGATCATCAGATTACACAATTATCACTATAAACCGGGTATTCCAAAATACCAAAACTAATATAAAATCTTATCAATCCGAATTGGTTACTTGTTCTTGATGATTCTCATCTAGAAATGGTGTGAATAACTTAGGGAGAAAGGTTGGGAGTAATGGTGTGTGTGTATAACAAAAATAGGGTTCAATAAATAAGACTTTTGAGTTTGCTGAACTGCAAGTACGGCGCAAAATTATTTGTATGTGGCACACATCGTGACTTGGCCGCAAAGGAATATTTATTACTTTAGGAAGTGCGGCGCACATAAATATGAAACCGGCGCACATTATTATTTAAGGATAACGGGTTTGTTGACTTTATTCACCCGAAGTGCGGCGCACATGGAAGTGAAACCATCACACAATGAGGCTTTCCAAGACTTAGATTATTTTCTTTAGTGTTTCAATGTGAGCTTGATTCTTTGATATAGATTCTTCGTTTCTTGAGTTCTCTTCACGATTCGCCTTCAAGTGAACATGCACATGATTTATTGGAATTAAGTATCAAAAGTTCACGAGAAATAATCAAATAATAATGAATAACGCTGCTAGAAATATGTATAAATTAAGCGTTATGACATACTTTCACACGTAGCTATTGCTTGACCTCAAGCAATCAAGCGAGAAAATATTATTTATCATGACAGTTGAGATAAGAAACTGGTCAGAGCAATGCTGACAATTTTATATAAATAGCAAAATGTTTGACAATACCTTGTAGCTTTTCATATATGAACGCTCAATAATGGATTATATATGTGGGACCACTCAATTTTTGCATAGACGTAATTTACTAGCTACCATATGCTTGAACTATACACAAAAACTAATCCGATGGGGCGTGTGCACCATACAATTCCATCAAAGAGGACTTTGTGGGATATGAGGTATGGATGAGGCGTGGGATATTTTTAAGAGTTTATTTTCAAGATATAAAAGTTGGAAAGTTAGTACCATATTTGTCGCAAACTACTATAATCCGCAATCATAATAGCATCTGATTTGATACAAGCTGCATAACACTTTCAGGATACTATCCCTTATAACATTTTTCTTTTTCACTATTTTTTTTTGCTTTTCTTCATCACTTTGATGGTAATACACGGCATCACAATAAATTATTCTTAATGCTATATCAACCAATCATACCATGTAGTAAGCGACCAACCTTAAACATTTGGCTTAGGGTAGGTTTAGGCTTAAAGGTAAATATATATTTTCTTCTTAAGTAGATTTAGCAAATGAGAAGGATGGTTCAACATGTTTACTAAGGGTATCTAGCACTGAAAACGAGTGATAACAAAGAGGTTTTTCATTTGGGTGGTCAGCGGTGTAACACCCCAAAAATATGTGGCAGCAAAATAATGACCAGGAGCGTTACTTCATAACACATAAGCAAAAGATAGATAAAGAACAACCTCTATATGAGTCGTTTGAAAGATAATGTTTGATTTCATTTCAATGTTTAACAAAAGAACCATGTTTTAAGAGTTCACTAATATGAAAACGTAAGATTTTAATACATAACCAAATGTTTAAAAGTAATGCAGTAAATCTTCCGTGTGATGAGACCACAAAATGCAAATCAAATATGATGCTCCAAAACATTATCCATGTAGCATGCAGTTACTGACCTGAGAAATACATGCTTAAAAGTCTCAACATAAAGTTGGTGAGTTTTTAGGTTTATGTAAGTATAAATGTTGGACTGCAAGATTTCAAAGTGTATGATAAATGTAACAGATATAATATCACAAAATGTAATTACGATTTCACTATGCTCATGACACTGAAGCTACAACAATGTAGTGTACAAATTCATGCATTTAATGTGCCCGTGTAGATGTTCAATCCGTAACATCCAAAGTCTGATATGGTATACGTTTATTAGTTCGATCCTCCGAAACTAGTAAGCGCTACTTACTCGAACGGGGATCTATTTATAACTCACGTGCTTACATAAAGTAATTAATAGTTCATGATAATGAGCATAGTGGGTTATCGCTACTTAATCAAATCCGTAATCATTTAAAAGAGTACTTGCGTCCAAATGTAAAAGAAGTCATGCATCTCATCCCGAGATTTGTAAAATAGTGATAAACAAGTAAAGTGGGGCTATATACTCACCTTAAGTGATGGTATTGACTTTGGAAAAATCAACAAGGAATGTCGTTACAAAAGACCGGTATGCAACCTATTTAATTATAAGTCGATTTAGAATAATGCAAGTGAATATAAAATAATGCATTATATTTTATATTGTTATATCACCACCTAATAGTTTGCATTTTTGTTTATTAGTCAAAATAATATTTACGTTATGTTCATCATTTAATTTCCAAGTATATACGTTCGTAATATTTTCTAATTGTCCAAAAATTAATTATAGTCTAGTTCACTTGATTTACTATTTTTATAGTTTAAACGGACCCGAAAACACTAGAAAACACTATTTTAAGTTCTAACAGCTTTGACACTAAATAAAATGTGTGTAGGAAATTTATGGTAATTTCAAAAAAATAGTCCAAGTTTGATGGAGTATAACTCCTCTATTTCACATTTTCGGGCTTCAAAAGTACGCATTCATTTTACCAAAAAATCATTCCGAGCAAGTTTCTAGTTTATACTTTAGCCGGTTCGGACCCGAAAGGGTCAAAATCACTAAAACTGAATCTGCCAGATTGTTAAAATAAAAAACTGTTTTTGTCGCTATTGTTACTAATCTTGTTTTGGCATACCTCTTTCGTTATATGTCTGTTTTTCGAGTTCTTTATATGCTCGGAATCTTATTTAAGTGTACTAACATATTTTTAAGGTTTTAACTTGTCGAAAAATTCCTAACCCTACTGATTATAGTCGGCTATTAAGGGGGGTTTAATACATCTTCAAAACCTATAATTCAACCTCATTTTTACACAACAAAACCTTCTAGCTTATTCACCTCAACCTCATCCACAATCAACAAAATCCAAACTAACCTAATCCCATCCAACACTTCACAACATAGTGTAATAAAAACATGAAATAAATTATAAAACTAAATAAGCTAGTTTATGAACATCAAATTTAACAACATGTTTAATAATTTAACAAGTACTTATGACATATCAAAATATGAAAAGTTATAAATTATATTCTTAATAATTATATAACACTTATTGACGTAAACTTTAATTTGTTTAATGCCAGTTTGCGTTAATTGTTGATTTTTGGTTTACGCGATTTAACTTAACGGTTATAAATAAAAGTAAACACGTAAAGGTTCAAAGTAAATAGTTTCGCGTTATTGATGTAAAATGATCTGAAATTGTGGATTGTCACGGTCTTCCCCTGTTAAAAGAGCTTTGTCTCCAAAGCTCAAGTCGTAGTATTTGACGAAGATGCGTGGTCGGCAAAAATGTCACACCCCGACAATGGCGGAAACTCGGGAATGCAACATAATGATCAATCCTAACACAAGATACAAAATGGAGAAAAACTACAATGCATAAACTTCAAGTGTTACAAATACCATTAACCTCGAACAAACCTCGAGTGATGTCCCAACTCATGAACAAATCCATAATCTCTTACAATTCCAATTACCCACATAGGGGTCCAAATCCAAACTTAAACCAAAACTTCTAAATACTAAGAACCAAACAAATAAACAAGAAAGGCTTCATATGAAAAATCCACACATGATACCTCAGCTATATACATATACAAACCGTATTCATCTTTAATTTACCTTGACAATGATTACTAAAAATGTCCCAATAATGTTGGTGAGCTCGTAGGTTTGACTCCAAACCAAAAGCTGTGCCAATATCTCAAAATAGTGGACAATAGTGTAATATGACAGTGAATATATGCAAATAACCCATGACTTAGCATCCTTACTAGTCATGTAACACGACCTAGCATTCCTGCTAGTCGACCACAATGCCTTAGCATCCCCGCTAGTCATGAAAACAGCATATACCAATGCTCTTGGAGTCACAACTCCGATATGTCACTTACGCACCTAAAGGGCCTACCAGCTGGAGCACTATATTAGGGCAGGACCACACTAGACATGGCAAATCCTTGCCAATCACCCTTTCCATGCATCGCAATACATGCAAGTCAAATCACAACCCTTGACATGCCAAACGTAGTACATGCAAGTAAAATCACAACATATATTCACATAGCAGTCATAGGTACATATCTTGTCCCAAAAACAAAACCACATTTTGTATAGTTCAGAAAAAACTGTTCAAAACACATTTGAGTATCATTTTCCCCCAACAGAAAAACAGTAGAAAAATGGGGCTACGAGAACTCACCTCAAGCAAGTCTTAAGCAACCAAATCTCAATCACACAAGCAAATGCTATGACGTCTGCACAAGACCTAGTCCAGTTAATGTCCCATTTAATCATTCATTTCCAAAACAGTTTTCACGTTTGATGCATAGGGGTTAGATGCGTTGTACAATTACCCGTAACAATTTAGTGGAGTCATGGTTGACGTCTCATCCCAAAATATCTTATCAATCCTATATCTCAACGATACATACTTATACTATTTAAAGAAAATAGATAAGTAATATAAGTAAATATTTATAATAAATAATTATAAATATATCCCGATAAGTCTATTCGGTAACCTTAGTTACCGTAAAAATAATCATAATATGGTTAAAGATGAAACGTTTACTCATAATAAACATACTAGAGAATTTTTGAGAAAAATTATATTTTTTGTCATTTAGTCAATTTATTAAAATAATGAAATAATAAAATAATAATTGTTAGGATTTATTGATTTTATTATACAAAAACAATGATACAAAAGAACAAAAGAATGAAATAACAAGGATCTAAATTGACATTATGGAATTCTACAAAAGATGAAGGATTCTAAAAGATCTCCTTAAAAGATAAAGATCAAAGATTAGAAAAAGGTTTAGTTTCCTAATACAATTAAGATTCATTTGTAAGTCTTATGGACTCTCTATATATAAAGAGATCCCTAGACATGGTTTTATATGTGCAATTCATGTGATTGTGTGTGCACTCAAAACGTGTGTGTGTGTCCTATAGGTATGATGTAGACGTCTAGTGTGGTTTAGCTCTAAGATCAAAGGTTTCTTTGATCCTGTTACAATTAGGTAACCGTTCTATACTGATCATATAGAATTGGGGCTTGTATGAATGTAAAACCTTGTTCAATAACATTGTTCTTTTATTTAAATTCTGTTGCGTATCAACAAACTTTGTTATTTTTGATCCGAGTAAGCTTAAACGATTCTCAACAATTGGTATAAGAGCCATGTGGATCATGATATCTAAGATCTACAAGGTGTTTAAATTGTTCATAAGTGAAACTAGGGTTTTGGGCAAATTCGGTAAATCAATGTTTTTGTTTTTCGGTTATCAAGTGAAATTCGGTGAATTAGGGTTTTCACCAAACACTAACTCGATAAAACAGAAAGTTTGGTTTTTGGTTACACGAATTCAAGGTTTTTATAATAAGGGTTTCACGTTCTTGGTTTGTGATTTGATTTGGGTTCTTTTGGGTAATATTGCTATAATCACGATAAGATTTTGAAGAGACAACATTCAGAAGGGAAACAAAGGTGAAAAAGGTTGATGTGATCGGTTCTTGGACAGAAGTAAAAGCAGCAGGTATCACAAAGGTTTGAAGACCTTCATGGAGGATGAGTTTAATGGTAAAGATGCTGCAGAAACGTTGAAATCTGATGATCGTGAATATTTGTTGAACGAAACCCTAATAGGGTTTTATACTATCGAAGTCGATCTGTTTGGTTAGAAGACAATTCAACCCAGATTCAGGTTCTGTTCTAGTGGTGCGTTAGAGATGTTCTTCCATTGGAGGGTTTTATGCGATCAAGCTTTGGCATGGCATGGAAGTTCAAAGAAAATCTTAAGTTAAGGGGAAATTTATTTCATTCATGGAAGATCAGATTTGAAGATGTTCATGTGCTCAAGGTGAAGATCAGATTATTGTTTGTTTTGTCATCATCAAATAGGGGAAGATTGTTGGGATTTACTGATTTGATGATACAAAAAGCAATGATACAAAAGAACAAAAGAATGAAACAATAAGGATCTAAATTGACAATATGGAATTCTACAAAAGATGGAGGATTCTAAAAGATCTCCTTAAAAGATAAAGATCAAAGATTAGAAAAAGATTTAGTTTCCTAATACAATTAAGATTCCTTTGTAAGTCTTATGGACTATCTATATATAAAGAGATCCCTAGACATGGTTTTGTGTGTGCAATTCGTGTGATTGTGTGTGCACTCAAAACGTGTGTGTGTGTATCCTACAGGTATGATGTAGACGTCTAGTGTGGTTTAGCTCTAAGATCAAAGGTTTCTTTGATCTTGTTACAGTTAGGTAACCATTCTATACTGATCATATAGAATTGGGGCTTGTATGAATGTAAAACCTTGTTCAATAACATTGTTCTTTTATTTAAATTCCGTTGTGTATCAACAAACTTTGTTATTTTCGATCCTAGTAAGCTTAAACGATTCTCAACAATAATATTTTATTATTTAAAATCAAAAATCATGTTCTTATGTAAAATTTCTAAGTATAAACTTTTTATGAAATTTCGACATGACCCGTACGTTATTTAACGTTTTCTAAGGTTTCAACCCTTTAATTCAAATACTTTTCACATTTTCGACACTTTTCGACACAAATTGCCAAAATCACAATCCGCGACACTTATCAAAGTGTTTTTCTTAAGACAACGTTCAATATCATTTGGTAAACTCATTTCAACTTTCAAAAGTCCGACAAACTCTTTAAAACAGCTAAATAAAGCTTATTGGGCTTTAAGGCCCAATAAGGGTCCATTAAGGTTTTTATAGGTCCAAAACACGTTTTAAGCCCAAAACCAAAGCCCATTAGTATATATAAGCTCGTTCGATAAGTAAGAAAATAACCCGGACCACATTAAGCCAACAAATAAGCCATGGCTTATTTGTGCTTAATTAGTCGTGAGTCCAAAAGCTCCAAAAACTAGTCCATAAGCTCAAAATACGTTAATAAGCTACGTTATGTATATCCGGTTAACACCTTAAGCCAAAATAGTAGTCCACAAATATACGCCAATCAAAGTAAATAATCAAAAACACTTTCCTTGTGTTTTCAAAATAAGCCGTGAGCTATAAGCTCATAATAAGCCACGAAATAAGCCCAAAAATAAGCTATACAAGCAATTATCCAAAATAAGCTATCTAGCAATATATGTTTTTCAACCATCAAAACCACAACATCAAAACTACAAAAACCTTTTGTTTCTTTTTAAATTCGACGCAAACCGAACATAACCTTTTATCCGTTTCGTTTCTAAAAATCAATTTTTACGACGATCAACTTGTACAACTAACATCTATGCATCAATATAAACCCAAAAGGACAAACGAAATTTAAATTTAGAAACTTACAAGAAAAGTCTTCAAAATATAGATTTTGACACGAATCGGACAACCCAAACGTTGTTTAAATGAATACCTAAATACTCGTATCAACCCGGAATATCACGTTCTTGATCAAAGTTGGAAAATTTATGGTGTTTGGTTGTTGTTTGAATTCGGATGCATACACACACAAGGAGGTGTGTGTGTGTGTGTGTGTGTGTGTGTGTGTGTGTTTGATTTTTGAAATGAAATGGAATGAGTAGAAAATGTTTAGTGATAAGAATATAAATGTACAACCTTGGGACAAGTTTAGCTAAAATTAAGCCTTCTTGTCCCTAAGGCATGCACACCTAGTTTAGCATCCTAGGAGGGGGTTCGGGTATTTCTTTTCGTGTCGGGATCAATTAAAACTATAAAACTCGATCATAAAATATTTTCCAAAGTTAATTAGTATTTTTATTCACTTTAAAAATACTTTTCCATTAACTTAGAGTATTTACTTGACATATTTCCCTTTTTCACTTCTCAAAACTCATTTGGGCATTAACGGACGTGGCAGGACTCGTTTTACGGCATTTCTCAAAATTCACTGGTCAAATCACCAGAATACAAATAACATAATAGTACCCTCTAAAAGGATTATAATACACAATGAACCATAACTAACTCAAATCTTAAAAAAATCACCACCGTCAACACGGTACAATATCTGAATAAACTGACAAACGTCAACTAGTCAAAGGACTAAAAATGAAATATTCAGAACACAAAAGGGAAAAGGTTACAGAAAAGGTGCGGATACTTCTTCTGAAATTGATCCTCGCGTTCCCAAGTAAACTATGGACCTCTCCTAGAGTTCCATCAAACCTTGACACTAGGAATGCGGCTTTGCTTCAACAGCTTGACCTTTTGGTCCATAATTTCCACGGGTTCTTCAACAAAATGTAACTTGTCATCAATATGGATCTCGTCTAACGGAATTACGAGCGATTCATCCGACAAACACTTCTTCAAATTAGACATGTGAAACATGCTATGATCCCTGCTTAATTATTGAGGAAGTTTGAGTCTATAAGAAACGGTTCCTACTTTTTCTAACACCTTAAAAGGTCCAATGTACCTCGGGTTCAACTTCCCCTATTTGCCAAAACGGATAACCCCTTTCCAAGGTGAAACCTTCAACATAACCTTGTCTCCTACTTGAAATTCTAGAGGTTTACACCTCACATCGGCGCAACTCTTCTGACAATCACGTGCAGCTTGAATTTGCTCTTGATTTGAACAATCTTTTTGGTAGTTTCATGAATGATCTCTGGACCAGTGAGGTGAGTATCCCTAAACTCGGCCCAACAGACAGGTGATCGACACTTTTGACCTTAAAGTGCCTCAAACGGTGCAGCCTTAATGCAAGTATGATAACTATTATTGTACGAGAACTCTATTAGCTGTAAATGATTATCCCAACCATTACCGAAATCTATTACGCAAGCGCGTAACATAGCTTCGAGAGTTTGAATGGTTCTCTCGCTTTGTCTATCGGTCTGCGGATGGTAAGCAATACTCATATCTAACCGAGTACATGAAGCCTTCTGGAGTGACTGCGAGAAATGAGATGTAAATCTGCTATCACGGTTAGAGATGATAGAGACTGGCACTCCATGCCTTGAGATCACTTCTGTCAAGTATAGTCTCGTCAATCTCTCCATCGAATCAGTCTCCTTCATCGGTAAAAAGTGAGCATACTTAGAAAGGCGATCAACAATCACCCAAATGGTATCATGAACACTTCATGTCTTAGGTAGCTTTGTGATAAAATCCATAGTGATTTTCTTCTACTTCCATTAGGGTATCTCAGGTTGTACCAACAAACCAGACAGTTTTGGTATTCAACTTTGACCTTCGAGCATGTCAAACACTTGCTAACGTAGGTAGCAACTTCTTCTTTCATGTTGGGCCACCAATATAATTTCTTCAAGTCGTGGTACATCTTGTCGGATCCAAGGTGAATCTAATACTTAGACTTATGCGGATCATGCATAATCAAATCCCTTAATCCTCAAAAACGTGGTAACCAACTTCGTTTCTTAATATAACACCCCGCCCTGAGGGGCATCAGATTGCGAAATGGAAATTAGCAATTTGGTGTTACAAAATAGCATCCGTCACTACGATAATAGAAAATGACTCAAATAAGACGTTTACCAAACATGTGTTCTAAATTATTCAGAGTTAACGGCGTTAGGATCCCAGAATCGTAACCCGTCTTATTACAACATGAAAAACCCTATTTGATTTTAAAAATAAAAGACATTTGTTTTAAACACCAAATGAGATATTGTTTTTTAAAAGACCCGGAAAACACACAAGATGTCTTTCCATAAAATCATAACCGTAACATATCGGACACATCCGATCTTTTCTTCAGCTTGATTACTTTGGGATAAAACATGTTTTAAAAGTCAACAACATAAGTTGAGTGAAAATTCATTGGAGTTTAAAGTATATTAGTAAGTAAGATCTTTGAACACATTTATAGTTTCGTGGAAAACAAAGCAACTACATGCTAATGTAGAGCATTTTTTTTCTTTCGGCATTAAGCTTAGAGACCGAACGTTAATAATTAATATGGCATTTCATATGTTTAAAGTGCCCAAACTAGGTATTATAGTCATTATAACTTCTATATTTCTATATCAAAATGTTGTTTGACAGGTGTTCACAAGGTTTCAACACAACCGGAAACAGGGCTGTCAAACCCTAATTGTATCTATTTTATGCCTTAGAGTCACCCTTTCATATGGATTGACGGTTCATGAATTAAGGGACTTCGACAATAGCAACTTATGCAGAAACAATCTCATATTGGGTCTAGCATACCATAAATCATATGTGTTTGATTTTATAACACAAACATGTATCCCCCTCGGGGGTTTAAAACATTTTGATGATGATTTATGCATGTAAGTAACAAAATTTTGATGATGATTTATGTGTATGTGTGTGTTTTCGAACGGCAAGGAGGAGGGGAGAGGGCAAGTGATGAAAATTTTTGTAAAGTGTTTAAATGGAAGTATTAACTTTAACTATAGGTATCCGACTCTACTTAAGCCGTTTAACCTCTTTATCAATAATCTCTACCAGTTCCTCAATCATATGCAACTTATCATCAAGTTGGATCTCTTCTAACGGAACAACAACTTCACTTTCCGCTAGACATTTTTTGAGATTCAAAACATGAAAAGTACTATGAATCCCCTTTAACTTTTCAGGCAACTCCAATGTATAAGCCACAGGACCAATTCTAGCCAAAACCTTGAATGGACAGATATAACGTGGACTTAACTTTCTGCGCTTTCTGAAACGCACAACTCCCTTCTATGACGATACCTTAAGTAATACCATATCACCAACTTCAAACTCCAACGGTTTAAGTCACTTATCTGCATAACTCTTCTGGCGACTATGAGCAGCTAACAAACGATTCTTAATCTGGACAATCTTCTCAGTCGTATCACGGATCAACTCTAGACCGGTGAGTTGGCTATCCCCAACCTCACTCCAACATACAGGCGATCTACACTTTCTTCCGTCCAAAGCTTCATATGGTGTATCTTTAATACTTGCATGATAACTATTATTGTACGAGAACTCGACCAATGGTAGATGGTGATCTCAACTACTTTCGAAGTCAATCACGCAGGCACGCAACATATCTTCCAACGTTTGTATTGTCCTCTCACTCTGACCATCTGTTTGAGGGTGGTAAGCAGTACTCATATCCAAATTAGTCCTCAACGCTTCCTGAAGCGATCTCTAGAAATTAGACGTAAAATGGCTATCTCGATCCGAAATAATCGAAACAGGCACACCATGCCTACACACTCTTTCCTTCAAATACAGTCGCGTGAGTTTCTCCATACTATCTGTTTTCTTCATAGGCAGGAAATGAGCTGATTTGGTCAATCGGTCGACAATAACCCAAATTGTATCATACCCGCTTGGCGTTCTCGGCAGTCCGCTCACAAAATCCATAGTAATTCTTTCCCACTTCCAAACAGGAATCTCAGCTTGTTGTAGCAACCCAGACAGTTTTTGATGCTCAGCTTTAACTTTTGCACAAGTTAAACACTTACTAACATATGTAGCGATATCAGCTTTCATATTCGGCCACCAATACAACAACTTCAAATCTTGATACATCTTATCCGATCCCGGATGGATAGAATACTTGGACTTATGCGACTCATGCATAACCAAATCCCTCAATCCACCGTATCGCGGTAACCAAACACGATTCCCAAAACAACGTGTTCCATCGGGTCGAAACTCGAATATTGGTTTAATCAACCTTCCCAAATTTTCTGCCCTTACATTCTTTCTCTTCATCGCTTCCTTCTGAGCTTCACGAATCTGCTTAGGTAAATTGTTGTGAACAGTCATCATTAAAGCTCGAACACGTAATGGCTTATCCCTTTCCTTACGACTTAAGGCGTCAGCCACAACATTCCCTTTTCCAGGATGATACCGTATCTCACAATCATAATCACTCAGCAACTCAATCCACCTTCGTTGTCTCAAGTTCAACTCTTTCTGATTTAGGATATATTGTAGGCTCTTGTGGTCAGTGAAAACCACACATTTCGTTCCATACAAATAATGTCTCCACAATCTAAGAGCGAAAATAACGGCTCCTAACTCCAAATCGTGAGTAGTGTAATTTTCTTCATGGACCTTCAATTGTCTAGAAGCATACGCTATCACCTTTTCTCTTTGCATCAACACGGCTCCATAACCCTTAAGAGATGCGTCACAATACACTATGAAATCTTCCGTTCCCTCAGGCAACGCTAAGATCGGTGCATTACACAACTTCTGCTTTAACGTTTGAAAAGCTTCTTCTTCTTCACTTCCCTATTCGTACTTCTTATTTTTCTGAGTCAACTTAGTCAGTGGCTTAGAAATCAAAGAAAATCCTTCAATAAACCTTCGATAATAGCCCGCCAATCCAAGAAATTATCTCACCTCCGTTGGCGTCGTCGGTGCAGCCCAACTCTTAATGGCCTCGATCTTGGCAGGATCAACATGAACACCACTACGATCAATCACATGACCCAGAAATTGTACTGAATCTAACCAAAAATCACACTTTGAAAACTTGGCATACAACTTCTCTTCCTTAAGCAGCTCCAGAATAATCCTCAAATGCTTCTCATGCTCTTCATCGTTCTTGGAATAAATCAAAATATCATCGATGAACACTATGACGAACTTATCAAGATATGGCTTGCATACTCGGTTCATCAAGTCCATAAACACAGCAGGCGCATTAGTCAATCCAAACGGCATTACTTGGAACTCAAAGTGACCATACCGAGTTCTAAATGCAGTAATCGAAATGTCTTCCTCTTTAATGCGTAACTGGTGATATCCTGATCGCAGATCGATCTTAGAATACACGCTAGAACCTTGCAGCTGATCAAATAAATCATCAATTCTCGGAAGAGGATAACGATTCTTGACAGTTGGTATGTGCTTAATTACACATACCATTTTCCATTAAAAACAGACTTAAATGACCAAAAACGTACCAAAAATACATTGTATTTGTATGTTTTCACTTATATTGTGCAGGTAACAGATAATCAAGAAAAGGACAAAATCGAAGCCAAAACGGACAAAAACCGAGCACGAGGACGGGAAGAGCGTGAAGCAAAAGTCAAAATCAAAGCCAAGTCAAAAAATCAAAGTCAACATAAAGTCAACCCCGACAAAGTCAAAGTCAAGACCGAAGCCGGAAATGAAGAAATACTTAATGGGCCCACCCGTACCCATCTAATGGGCCTAGGCAGCCCATTAAGTTATTATTAGAAACATTGAAGCCTAAAATAAAAAAAAGGCCAAAAAAGCTTTTTATGAACAACTCGGCCCAAATACAAACCAATAGCCCAATTGCACTTAACCGAGTTAAGCCTTAACGGCTGTTAAGTGTTAGTTCACAAGGATCATCCATGAAATTCAATGTATCACCTTGGAGAGCTTTTTCTGTCAAAATCCAAAAACCTTACACCTACAAGGACGATGGGTGAAAT
>BQNB010087445.1:0-27918 GCA_026074375.1 Tanacetum coccineum
ATAACATGCGAGGCTAAACCATCCTTTGTATTTATCTATGATTGCATGAAACTTAGATTGTAGATCCTTTTGATGTTGCTTTTTGTTGATGAATGTGCGCATTGGGCTTTAGAAAACCATCTTTTGTTTGTATCGCTGTTGATATGTCTAGGGAAATGCAAGTAGTGTAGAAAGGATACCATCGGTAATAGTCTTCATACTACCTTACCCCTAATAGGGTTGATCCCTCTTAAGTTATTTCACATGCATTTAATATACTCTTAGGGGCCTTGTAATAGTCTTCATACTACCTTACTTGTGCGTTGCCCTAACGAAATATTAAATAGACTGCGGATTCGTGTAATCTATTCATGACCTAGGAAATACTTACACAGATCATCACAAGTGTGACAAGGCAACAGATCTAGGAGAAGCAATCTGAGGAGTAGTGCATGATTAGGTAAATACATTTGTTTGTCATAAAGTTATCACCGGTAGCATAGATTATAATTATTTTAGTTATTAGTTAAACAAACCAACATCTCAAACCATAGATTTACCTGCTTTCTTATAAATATAAAAACATAAAAAGAATCTTCTCTCAGCCCCTAGAATTCTGATAGATCGTGATCAGGCCTTCCCAACCTATTCCCATAGAGAATGATAACAGCCCTCGAGTCTTGCCTATACTACACTGCAACGACTAGGTACACTGCCTAAGGGATTGTAAAACTTCTTGTGAAGTATTCACAACCCTCACATCAAATTTTTGGCACCGTTGCCGGGGAGCGGTTAGGTTTTGATCATAGTTTAACTTAGTTCTACTCACTTGAATTAGCTTTCTCATAGTCAATCTTTTCTTTGTGTCATCTCTTTTGTAAATCTGTCACCATGACACATAGCACCATCAAAAGGTTAACAAAACCCCTCAACAAACCCGAAAGAGAATTCTGAAGGCTTAAGAGAGCTGCCTGGCATTTATAACAAAACGAATATCTAGTTATAGCCAAAAAAACCTCTTTGATGATGAAGCATCCTCTTCCAACAACACTGGAACCAAACCACAAACCCCTACCAAAACCATACATAAACATCCTCACCCTAGTTCCTCCGGTTTCCAAAACCCAATCATCCTCCTAGCCGAACAGACAGGGAGAATCGTTGATTCACACGACATCCTGTTAATTCAAGGAACATGCACGTTCCAAGGATTGAGAAGCGAGGACCCCCTCCATCATGTTAAGCACTACTTAGGTATCGTTGATAACATACAAGCCGACAGAGCCATAAGGGATACATCTAGGCTACACTTCTTTTATTTCTCCCTCAAAAGAAAAGCGACATAATGGTTTGACAAAATTCCCCCACTCAAATCACGACATGGAATCAGCTCGTATCATGATTCCCTGATTACTTCTTTCCAGCAGAACATACATGGTCCTTTAGAGATTTAATCCTCTGATTCAAACAAGGGGATAATGAATCCATCAAATGCGACTGGATCCGTTTCCAAAACCTAATCAAACAAGTCCCTCATCATGGGATAAAAAAATGGCTTATGGTACAAATCTTTCACGATAACATATATCTGGACAACCATATAAAACTCGATCAATTCGCTCAATTCCGCTTCAACTCTCTCACCGAAGAAGATGGGTGGAATCGAATTGAAGAATACGTCCAATACCAAGATGATCTGTGGGATGACCTGGTACCATCCATGAATGTTTCTTTAATTATAAAGGCAATGCAACCTACATTCAGGGGGGTCTAAAAAGGGTCTGCAACCAAATCTCCTACCTCGAAACACCTACTCGAGAGGTTGGATTGAAAACCCCCTACCTAATTTGTCACTACTGCGAAGGATCCCACGAGGCCGATGAATGCGGGCATAACAATCCAGCCGAGCAGGTATACTTGTCCGGGGGAGAAATCTACGATGATCATTCCCTTTTGAGTTTCTATTAGAACGATATAGGGGAACAACAAACGTAAAGAAAAAGGAGAGGATGGTCCTGAATGGGTTGTTAGAAGTAAATTTGAAGATGAGCTCGCCAACTTTATGCTCAAAAATAAATCCTACACGAAAGGGATAGGAGAGATGCTTGACCAGCACCGTAAGGAAATGCATGAACAATTCTCCCAAATCCTCTCCACAATTGGGAAAAGCGAAACCCCTAAACCCGAAGCACCAACTTTTTTCATAACAACTAGATTAGGGGTCAGCACTCGAGACCCCCTTTCTTGACACCTGCCAACCATACTGAAGAGGCAACCGAAAAGGAAGGACCTGAGGGCACATAATCAAGCATTATACGTAATGAAGAGCCTGCCCTTGGCCATCCATTTTTACTGATGGGGTTGTCGTAAGGGACTTCTACACGAAGTTTTACAACTCCCTAGGCAGTGTACCTAACTATTGTAGTGTAGTATAGGCAAGGCTCGGGGGTTGTTATCATTCTCTAAGGGAATAACACTGTGAAGGCCTGATCGAATGTTCACTAAGGTCTAAGGGTTGAAGGAAGATTCTTTTTTTGTTTTTATATTTAATGAAAGCAAGTAAATTCTGGTTTTAGAGAGGTTTTAGTTTTAAGCTAATTAATTACTAATAAACTAAATAAAAATTATACAATGAAACATATTCACCTGGGATGCACTACTCCTTGCTGGCTATCTAATTCTACCTATTTCTTTGTCACACTTAAGATGTAATGTGTAAGTATTTCTTAATTCATGAACGGATTACATGAACCTGCCGTCTATGTAATATTTCGTTAGGGCAATGCGCAAGTATGGTAGTATGAAGACTATTATATAACATGCAATTGAAATATCTTAAGAGGGATCAACCATATAAGGGTTAAAGTAGTATGAAGACTGTTACCCATGATATCCTTTCAACACAATTACATTTTACCTAGACATATCAATAGCGATATAGACGAAAGCTGGTTTTCTAAAGCCTAACGCACACATCCATCAACAAGAAGCAATCGAAAACAAGAATTATAAACTATAATCAATTAGACTCATTGAATCTGTGACAAACAACAAGATCTAACCAATTAATGACAAGGTTCATGCATTCCCAAATAAATACTAGATGAATTAGCCAAGCATACTCAAGCAAGAGAAATCATAATTAACAAAAGGAATTAAAGACATTAATTAAGATAGATATGATATTCAAACCATTACAAGATGTTTATAGACTGAATTAAGTCTTCTAAGTTGCTAGAAAAACACCTACCCAAACCCTAGAATCAGACTTAGGGTTGGGGCTTGATAAAAACGAAGTTATAAGACTATATTTATAGGAAAACCCTAGGTAGGTTCATCATGACGGTGTCGCTAGAATCATGACACCATCACTAGAGTCATGACACCGTCACGAATAACACATGACACCATCGTGTGTAACATATGACATCGTCGCTTGAAAGTCACGACACCGTCGCCAGCCACTGTTTGGCTATTTTCTTATAGATTTGGTGTAGAGTTGTAATCTTGTCTATTTCTTCTCCATATGAGCCCAAGTCATGTGTATTTCTTTCAAATGCCTTCCAAATGCTGAATACCTAAAAAGGAACGATTAAGTACCTATTTTGGGCATAAATGCATGATTTAGGGGGTTAAATACCCCTAAAAAAGTGTATAAAATGACACTTCATCAAATACCTCTACACTTAGGATTTGCTTGTCCTCAAGCAAATGGGCTTTTCTACCTAGACAATAACCATATGAGGGTTATTTTTCCTACTCTTTAAAAGTATTTTACAACATAACCTTCTAGACCTCATAATTAAAAGCACGGAAAATATATACTAGCACCTCACATAAGTGTTTGGGATTCTCTCTTTCACTCGGGTGTGTAATAAATTATAACATAATAAGGAAACGTAAAATCAACACTCATTACCTGTCATAGCATATAAATTACCATAGGCTTGGTAAAGGATCAAACCTCCACCGCCTAGGTACAAGTATTATTCATTACTATCTAAGAGGTCTTTTAAAGGGTTGTGGGGTGTAGGTGTAAAATAACATATAATGGAAACAGAAATGGACGAGATACATTTGGGTGGCTTTGGGTAAATTTAGAGTGGAATGGTTAGCTAATTATTTACACGAATACACTTTGGTTTGGTTACTAAGCCAATACTCGGACGAAGATATACAAACTCTACACAACTCTACATCAATTTCTTTCTTTTTCTTTTCTATTTTTTAATAACATAATACATCATCACATGGGGTTTATAACACGTACCCCTACACTTGAGCTTTTACATGCTCGATATTTACAATCCAACTAATGACCGATTTGAGATGGATCAAAATAACATGGAGATCATCTAACAAATATATAGGGGTATTGACTTAACTTTTCTTCCCCATTCTTCTGTGAAATAAATACTACCATGAATCCCAATCGTCCCAAAACTATATTGTTAGCCTTAAAATATGTCGGCCAATACGGAATTACATTAGTTTACATTAGCCGGACATGCAGGGACTAGAAATGTCAAGTGTAGTAAGTAGACCGTGTTCCAAGCTATGTATATCCCCTCCATACTTCCATGGAGGGGTGAGGATAAACATTTGTATCATAAGTGTGTGTTGTTTCTCTCTCTAGAAAACACACACACGCTTTCCTTTCTCTCTCTAATAAAATGGTAACTTATTATTTCTATCCTCCCCGACCTCCGAATCATGTCTCTTGTTATGTGAAATCTTATTGTTATCAATTGGCATCAGAGCTGTAGGGGTGTGTCGTATCATTTGTTTGTTGTTACTGTTCATGTTACTGTTCACTTACTGTTCATTGTGTACTATTCATCTCGGTTATCAGGTTGCTTGTTGGCTGTTTTTCAAGTTGTATGTTCATGTTTGTAATCTGTTTTTTTTAACAGAATCAGTTTCGTGGTACAAGTGTTCTTCTCCTTCTAAGAATCAATCACGAAATTGATATATGTTGATGATGTTTATGTTTTACATCTGATGTTTACTTTGTGTGCTTACATGACAAGATTATAGTATAAACAGATCTGGGTTTATGCTTATTTCTTGGTTGCGTTTTGATGAAAAAAAACCAGATCCACAATTTAAGAAAAAAAAAGTACAAAAGTACAAAATTTGCAAGTTGCGTTTTGGTTCTCAAAGATTGTGTTTTGTCTACACAATAATGGACTGCATTTTGGTATTGCGTTTTGTCCCAAGTTGAAGACCTTTACGTTGCACATCTAAACGTTATGCTGCCAAAATTTTTGAAAACTTGCGTTTTGTCCTTGTTGCATTTTGTGACGAGTTGCGTTTTGCCCCCCAAGACCTTGTTGCGTTTTGCTTGGTTGCGTTTTGCTAAACCACAACCAAAACCGAGTCAACTCGGTATTTACCGAGTTGACCAGGTCAAGACTCAACTGAGTCAGCAAATGATCACAGTCAAACAACAACAACATTAATAACAAACAACCTCTACAATATACAACAACCTTTTGTCACAATCTCCACTTCACATCTTCAATTACAAATCCAACAATCTAAACCTATAAACCCATCGTCTCCTTAACAAACCCATAAATAACTCTATCCCATCTCAAGACTCGAACTTAAATGAACAACCCATATGATCTCAGTATCAATTCTTGTCATATGTCACAATTAATTCATGACCTTCAAGAGATCAAGCACACGAAAGAAACAGTTTCTTCACCGATCTGTAGAAAGTTACAAACTTTCTTTTATATACAAAAATTAAAGAAAGAATATTAACAAGATTGTTATACTCTTTCCTTTGTTTTGATTTCAGAAAGACACACAAACAAAACCATAATCAACCTACCTGAGACCATCATAACTATGATCTTGAAGCCGAATATCTTCAAACGTCATTTGTTAATCTTTATGGAGATTCGACTTTGAGCAGTAAAGAAAGAAAGTCTATCATTATTGTTGTGTTTTGGTTGGTGATGTATAAGGAAGCCTGATGGATAAAGCGTCTTTGGTTCTGTCTTTAGAGGATGTGTCTGATCGAGTGAAAAGAAAAGTTGGGGCGGATTGTTATGTGATTGTGATTAGGGTTAGAGAGATAAATTACGGATAGTATATATTATATATCCCTTAATTTAGGGTAAAATGCATATGTTGGGGATTCTAACTATAGGAGGCCGCCAAGATGAGTTAGGCCTGGTATTTGGTTTATGGTTCATTGTTATGGAGTAGGCCAGCCGAGTTTTAATAAAAGGATACTTGGGCCAAATATCAAATGCTATAAAGAAGTTAGACCGGTTTCCATCAAACACACTTTTGGGCTGTGACTATGTATATGGAGTGGGCTAGATGTATTTGGAACGAATAGATGGACATTGGGCTGTGAGTTTTATTAAACTAAAATTGGTTATGGTGTAACTAATTTTTTTAGGCTTATGTTCGTAGATTAAGCTGGGTACTAAAACGCTTTCACGTCAAGTTGGACTAGACAATGTTCTTATTGACGACAAGTCAAAAATAACATTTGTCCTAGTTTAACGACATTTTTGAACAACAACACAACAAACATGATACATAACACTAAAACGATCCGAATAAGATTCACAAAAACATCAAAACGGCTAAAGATTTGGATTCAAATGTCGAGTGATCACTGAGTTTATTTGGTATCCCTTATTTGAGATTGAAGTAGGTTTCACGAAGGCGTCTACTTATTTCATCATCGAGACTTCCTTATATTTTCTACCCCTTTTCTTCAAACCCAATCTATCGATTGATGACTTGCTTGAACGTATACAGTTATGATTGAGACTTGGATTATCTAGTTATACCCGATGTAAGGAGTTACATTGTAGTACTCACGGGTTATAGCTATCACTTTAAGGAGTTACATTATAGTACTCAGTGTCACACGCAGATGCCGATGTGGATAGTCTCAAGAGGTTTTGTAATTATTTTGGCTCTTAGTTGAGTGTATAGGGTACTTAGAGGCTTTCTTATGCACCGTTCTTCAATGTCTTTCATAACTTTTCAAGATTGTTGCTTATGACAAGAACTTCTTGTGTATATGGCCGTACACGTCAATGATACTTCTAAGAGTTCAAAACCATCATGGGGGAATACGTGTACTTTGATACTTTGATGTTATCAGGTCAAATTCCAGGGGGAAGTAGTTTATACTATTTCACTTAGTATGGTTTATGAAGTATTCTGCATGCGTGAGAAGAATTGTTGCTGATCTCTTGCATGTTCCCCAAAACCGAATGTCATGATACAGTATAGAACCAGTATTAGATGGTGTGGTTGACTGTTTCTTCTACTAAATTCCGCTATGCACTTTAAACGTCAATGTTAGAAGATCGTTCAAGCTACATCAACGTTTCAGAATCTGCTAAAGATACGGATGTTGATTTGGGGGGAAGCTAATTTAGAAACTTCGCCAAAAAGAAGTCTATGAAGAAAGCTTTTTAAGACATGCTGCATGATTTAGGGGGAAGTTAATCCAACTCATGCATACTACAATGGTTCCAGAACAAGTCAAGACATAGAAGATCCAAGCTGGAGTACAAGTATCAAGACTAGAAGACAAAGACGACATCTTCAGCATTGGAAGCGCGTTGGATGTCATTTCATTATGTTGTATTTGTACTTGTTAGGAACATTGTAAGTAATTCTGTATGCCCACATATTGGGGGAAGATTGTTAGCCTTATTATTTCTATCCTCCCCGACCCCCGGATCATGTCTCTTGTTATGTGAAATCTTATTGTTATCATATATTTACAAGGATAAGCACTTAGCAACCGTGTACTCAAATAATTAACTTAGGTTAAACATAATAATGTACTAAAAGTGAGTACATACAAGGTAGGCTAAGGTGATTTTGGTGTAACGATTGGTTAAGGGTTAACAATGTTCTTCATTAATAGTCTGGCTTAACCAAAAGATTATGAGAACTGTGAAAAAGGATATGCTTGGAGGGTTATGATAAGGGTATCCTGCACTAAAGGTGAGTGCATAGCAAGGGTGTGGGATAGTTATATGATCGGTGTGACCATCATAACAATTACAGGTTTAAAACAAGTTAATCCTAATGCCTCTTATCAAGCAAATCCTAATACTTACTATGCGGTCTCAAGATACATCACAAAAACAAGTTATAGAATTTAATATACTACCGGTACACTCATATAATTTAATACCGATCTCAATGCTCTAGAAAAGGCGATGAAGACCACACGTACACATCCGTAAAAATGAAATAGACACATGTGACTGCTCACTCCTTAACTTGAGAAGGCTAAAGGTATAAACTATCTTGGGTATCAATAATAGATACCCGAATTCCTAAAGATCTAAAGGCGAATCTTACATTTTTTGGATGGAATTCTGAGGGTTATTGTGATAGTCATATAAATTTCTATCCATGAGACACTATTAATACTCGGTTTTCGTCGGTATGTGTCATAAAAAAATTTAAATTTGGGTCAAAATTACCTCTTATGCTATGTTTTGATATATTACCCATCATTTTAAGGACAAAGAAAATAGCAAATGAAAGAATAGTTTCTAAAGCTTATATTTCCCCTTACACTTAAGTTGAACATTGTCCCTAATGTTCTATAGAAGTACCCATAAAAATAAATTAAGAGAAAAGAAAACAAGTAAAAGAAACTAGTACTCCCTTGGTTTACTCAATAATTAAGAAGAAACATGCGATAACTGGTTAAATTGTCCTCCAAGAATCATTCAATGAAACTTCCTAAGAACTTCCAAGCTTCTTCTCATCAAATATAACTTGTAAATCAAAGACAAAGTCAACTACACCAAACGTAAAATCCACAGGTGAATGAGAAATACGACCTCATTAACTAAGTTTAGACACTATGAAAGCAATAAAGATAGGATGAGAGTACTGTCAAAATCATAGGTTTTTGCAGATTTACAAAAGAATTACACATTTTAGATGTTACACAAGTTATATTTTCAAAAATACTTAAAAAATTTAAATTTTCTAGTAGTTGGCCTAATGACTCCATCAGGAATATCCTGACGTCGTCACAGAGGTCGGGCTAACGGCATCGCGTACAATCTGTGACGCCGTCTCCACACTCTGTGAAAATCCACTTTTTGTTTTTGATGAAAAATTTCATGTACGCAATCTTCTAAGTTATTTCTTGTTCCAAATACTGCATAAAACCTAAGATTTGACAATACAATAATATGACTTAAAACAAACACACAAGATACACAAAACACATAAGACACACCTAATATGCAAGAAATAAAAGATTGGGTTCCCTCCAACAAGCGCTTGTTTTTGTTTGAGTCACAAGCCTGACTCTACGCTTATTTGACGCGTATAAGGTAGGTCTCCCTACACTTGAGGTTAAGTATAGGTGATAGTAGCGATACACACCATTTTGATGGAGGTATGCCATGTCAGGTGAAGGTGGTATATGAATGGTCAAGGGTTCTACTACCTTCATCCTAAAACTACCTGGACTATATGGGTTGATGGGTGGGTCGGTTCCTCTTTTGTCTCCTAGATTTACTTCTAAGGGTGAAAAATTGGGGGGAAGTTGAGGCTCCGGTTCATCAACACTAGGAAATCCCTTAGAACTAAGAAAGAGGTCACGAGTATTAGTATTTAAGCCTAGATCCTCTAGTTTCATGTGGTCTAAAGGTTCTACCTCCATTAGGATTCCTATAGTCTCTTCTACTTCTTCTGGGTAAGTCACGGGTGGTGTGTGTACCTCAACTGATGGGAGGAATTATGGCATACTTTGTGGGCTTGGATTATCTACCTTATCCTCTATTATATCTAGATCACTTATGGGATCATCATCTAACCATGCCATGCACTTAGGCATCTTAACCATAACTATCTCACATTCTAAATCCTTGTTATATGTTCTCTTAGGTTGTGACTTAGGCAATTCTATCATGTCATCTAGCTTACAGGTCATTGCTATGGAGCTCTTCTCAAAAGTTTAATGCAATTGGTCACTTTTCCTAAGGGTCTCACCAACAAAATTTGATCCTAAAAACAAAGGTTGTTCATACAAATACATCCTAGGTGAAGGCTCGTATGGTTCTTTAATTTCACTAGGTGAGGCATTTTGTGTGCGAGGATATTATACTCTACCATTCATCATTTTATATATTTCCTCAAGATTCGCTAAGTCGCTTTTAAAATCTTCCGGATAATTTTCATGGTAATATTCTATGAAGTACTCAAATTGTTCTTCCGTTAAAGACTCAAGTATGATTTCATCCACCATGGTGACGAATGACATATTTACGAACAACTACACAAAGAAGAGATAAACTAAAAGAAAGCTACTTGACAAGAAATTAAATCTCACTTGATAGGAATCTTATGAGTAGACCTAAGCTAGATAGAATCCAAAACCTACGCTATTCCCGACAGCGGCGCCAAAAACATGATGCAGTTTTCGTAAGGGACTTCTACACGATGTTTTACAACTCCCTAGGCAGTGTACCTAACCGTTGTAGTGTAGTATAGGCAAGGCTCGGGGGTTGTTATTGTTCTCTAGGGGAATAGCACTGTGAAGGCCGGATCGAATGTTCGCTAAGGTCTAAGGGTTGAAGAAAGATTCTTTTTGTGTTTTTATTTTTAATGAAAGCAAGTAAATTATGGTTTTAGAGAGGTTTTGGTTTTACGCTAATTAATTACTAATAAACTAAATAACAATTATACAATGAAGCGTATTTACCTGGGATGCACTACTCCTTGCTAGCTATCTAATTCTACCTATTGCTTTATCACACTTGAGATGTAATGTGTAAGTATTTCCTAATTGTTGGGTTTACAGATTTGATGAGATAAAAGAGCAACATAATGAAACATAAGGACTAAATCGTCAGGATCAGAATTCTACAAGCTGGTGGAGAATTATAAAGATTTGGTCAAAGATTTACAAGATAAAGATTAGGAAAGTATTTAAATTGGTTTAATTAGTTTCCTTATCTTATTGATTTATGTTGGATCTTTTACTGAATAGATCTTAACCTTCAGCTTGTAAAGGGTTTTGTTCCTTTAGATAATTCTAAAGCAACAATAATGAAACGCTGATTTGAACACTATTGATTATGCGGAAACTAATCAATAATGCTAAGAAGAACAATATTAAGAATCACAAAAAGAACTTTATATTATCACTTGAATCTGCCTAGGATACAGATTACAACGACTATTATTGCTAATAGATCTCTATTGATCTGTGTAGAACTATATCTACTAACTATGCCTAGGGCTCCTTTTATAGACTAAGGAAACCCTAATGGGCTTTACAAAACGGGTATAAAGATCATGCATATCTTTTCCTAAGATATCTCATGCATATCTTATAAATGGTACTAACTATTTTATACTAACGGTACTAACTATCTGATCAGTACTAACATTTTGTACTGTCAGTACAAATTACAACTAGCGGTACTAACTAATATAACTAACGGTACTAAGTCAGGAATGCATAATTCCCAACAATCCGCCCCTAAACATAACTGTTTAACTTGTTTAACTTCATGTTTCTTGAGTGTTAACATCTTGTAGACCAAGAGGATGTATCCAAACACTCTGTCAAATCTTGATCTGATCTTTGATAATTTTAACATCTTCAGCTATCCACCTTTATCTATAACATATCTTCTCAGCAACACAGTAACATCCAACTAAGTTGGCTTTATAGTTTTTGGCAAACTACCAGCCATTAACGAATTTGATATTCCTTTACCAGTAGTCGTTTGCTCTGGGATAGCCAATTCTTCTTTATAAACAACAAGGTGAATTAATAACCTTATAGTTTTGAGTAAACTAACAACTATCAATGGATTTGATTTGTCTTTACCAAAAGCCATTTTCTTTTGGACTAGTCAATGCTTCATTGCCATAACATGGTGCACTGATAACCATATAGTTTTTAGCAAACTATCTGCTATCAACAGATTTGATTAGTCTTTACCAGGAACTGTTTAATCCTAGACTAGCCAACTCTTAACTGTGAAGTAATGTGAGTTGAGAACCATACAATTTTTGGTAAATTGTCAACCATAAATGGATTTGAGAAGTCTTTACCAGAAGCCGTTTGCTTCTGGACTAGTCAATTCTTGATGTCTGCTAGACATGGTGAATTGAAGACCATTTGTTGTGTGGTGGTTAGCCAACACCCAAACCCTTCTCACTTCCATTCACAACATTACTCTTCATTAAGCTATTCCTTAATGAATCTTACCAAATGTAGTGCAACAGTACTTTCCTCTTCAACCTTCAATCCCAAATCAAGCATTCTTTACAACAATTCCTTGGAGAGAGGATACCTTCTTTCAACTAGCATGTGGATAATTGTCCCATCCTTAAGCTCTAGTATGCAAACTCCACAAGCTTCATACAGTCTCCATCTAAAAACCTCCTATTCTTGTTGATTATTCCAGAAATCACCTTGATCATTTTCTTATGTTGAGGATTCCATCATAATCTTCAAGTCTCCTCAAAGAATCAACTCAATACCTTCTGGTATGATTTCTGAGTACTGCTTCATCACCAAATCATATAAATGAAACAAATCCTGTCTATCAAAGATATGTAGTACCTCCATTAGATAGTTAAATGCCCTGAAGTGCCTATTAAATCTGTAGACAACAAGGTAATCACCATCTGGTTCATCATCACTATCATCATCTGGCTGTGGTCTTGGCCTTTTTCTAGCAATCATCTTCACATGACCACTCTTTCTTTTCTTTGTACCCTGCTCTGTCACTTCTTGTTCAGCAGGTACCTTTGCTATATTTTCTTCCCTTGGAGTCTTATTGACGACCCTCTTCTTTTTAAGGTCTTTAGATTCTTCATTCATCTCCTTAATCTGTCTCTCATCCTCAGCAGAATAAAGAGTCTTTATCAGACCTTTTAACCTTTTTATACAGAACTTGTATTTCTTCAAAGTTCTTGTTCTTCAAATTAGCATGCTTCTTTCCTCCTACATGCTTCAGATAGGTCATCATTTGGTTTCTTAGCTGAGTTCTTATTGGTGGTCTACTTCTGATTGCAGCAGCTCTTTGTTGAGCAAAGAACCTCCTTTGAGCAACAATAGTATCATAAAGAAATTTGGCTCCCTCTTCAACTGTAAACGGTTCTCTCTCTTCCTCTTAAAGCCTTGCAGCTAGAAGTGTATCAGCTTCAATTCTAGCCTGAATATCATCAAAATCTTGTATGAGAGCAGCCTTTGTAGCTTCTTCCTCAGCTAACTTTTTCATCTCCTCTTTTGCTTCCTAATCCTCTTGCATCTTTCTAGCTATTTCTTCATCCTTAGCAAGCTGATCAAACTTTCTTTCAGCTTCATCAACTCCCCCCGACTCAGCATCTGACTCAGCTTCTTCCTCAAATACTTTCTTTCCTTTGTCTTTAGGATTAATTTTTGGAAGAGGCTTCAATGTAAGTACTGATCTTGTTGATGTAGCCTTTGGTCTATCTGAATCTTCAACATCTTTGATCTTAACACCTTTTTGTTCAGCCTTATTTTGGCTCATAGACACCAAAAACTCAGCAATGGTCTCATCATCTCTGAAAACAGTTGTAGGAGCAGTACTTTCATCTGAAGTTCCATCTTTTGGCTCAACAGTACCTTCATCAAGCTTGTCGATACTAACTTCTACTTCTTTTGGCTTAGCGGTACTAACTTCAGGCTTGTCAGTACTAACTTTTGACTTGTCGGTACCTTCATCTGGCTTGACGATACTAACTTCTACTTCAGTACTAACTCCCTTTTATGTACTTTCCTTCTCTTCAAGCACCACAGAGCTTGTCCTCCCCTCATCTTGAGCATCCTCAGACTCCATGTAGTCCATTACATCATCCACAATATCATCAAGATCATCAAATGCTGGATCTTTATGCACTGTAGGTTCAGCTTTGGTAGGTTTCCTCCCTTGTTTGGATACAAACCCCTTTTGCATCCACTTTTTCTTCAATGATTTCTTTCCTGCTAATCTTTGCTTCATGGATACACTCTTCATCCAAGCTTTGTAATATGTGATAACAGGTTTGGCTTTCTTCTTAAGCTTCTTGATCTGTGCCTTCAAGTGTTTAATTTCTTTGGCTTGATCTGTGACATGTTTACATAAAGACACACAAAGATCATATACACTTTGGAGTGTCAGCCCATCCTCATTTCCTGATAGGGATCTGTCACTGGATGACTAACCTCCATGATTCCCACTAGAACCCTCTGGAATATAATCAAGAATAGGAATAGTAGGTGAAGGTCTGGGAGATGGGTCAGGCTGTGTCTCATGTTGGTCTGTACTTAGGTGAGGAGGAGAGGGTGTGGCTTGAGGTTCAGATTGTCTTTCTGAAGCTTCACACTCATCCTTAGTTAGTTGAACCAACATAGATTTAAACAAAGGTGTGACATTCCCTGAAAAATGGTGTCAACAAACAATTCTTGGGTTGTTCTTAGGAGAGAAAGCATGCTAACAAACAATTCTGATGATCTTTATGATTAGTTCTATTCTGTTTGGAGATGTAGCTCACCAATGCTTGTTGTGCTGAAGAAGCCTTTTGAATCTTTCCTCTTGTTTGAACTGCTGACTTAGGATCTCCTAGAATTTGATCTTTTGGATGATTTTTATGAATTCTAAGTGTGGGAATAGGACTGACATTAATGGTGTCATCCATATTGTTGAAATCAGCTACTACACCCACATTCTTATCATCATAGGCTCCATTGAATATGCCATCACTTAAAAATGCATCAGAATCATCTTCTAAATCAGGCATATTTTGATCAATAGGTAAATCAGCATTAGGGAGAGTAGATGCATCAATAGGTATTTTTCATCCAAGATAGACAAATGATGATTCATCAACATTTGCACCTGTGGGAGTACTAGCAGCACTAACATATGGCATGGTAGCGGTATTAACAGTACTAAGTTTGTTAGTACTGGTAGCCTGAGTTGTCCTCTTTTGAGATGCAATATTCTTTTTTTCTTCTTCAAAAGCTTGTCTTATGGCATCATCCAGAGATTTAGCAACCACTTCTTGAACAATCATCTTCTTAAGTTCATCATGCAAGACTTGTTCATCTTCTGCCATCTGATGTTGTCCTACCTTATCACCAACATCTTCTGAATCTTGTACATCATTGTCTTTAGGAGAACTTTTAGAAGGTTTTTCATGTGCAGCTGGAACAACATCTTCTACTGGAATCCTTGTCCTATGAGGTTGTAGTGGAAGAAGTATGTATTCTTGAGTAGGTCCTTTATCTTTTCCTGATGAACCTGTAACATAAGAATCTTGTATACCTGCATCCACATTAACCTGATTTTCTACACTAACAGGAATATAGTTCATTGAATTGGTGAAAAAATCAAGATCAAACATCCAATTAGGACCAGTTCCTGACACATTTGGTTGATCTTCAAGAAAATCAATGTTGCATGTTCTCTTCTACTCTTTTGGCTCTTTTGTTGTATACTCTAAAAGCCTTACTAGAAGTAGAGTATCCAAGCAAATATCCTTCATCCGATTTCCCATCAAACTTGCCTAAGGGATCTAAGGTGTTCAAAATGGTCAAGAGGCACCCAAACGGTCTCATAAAACTAATACTAGGTGGTTTACCTATTAATAGTTTGTAAGGTGTGTTATTTTGAGGTTTGGTCACTAATACCCTATTCAGTACATAGCAAGCAGTGTTTACTGCCTTTGCCCAAAAGGGGATGGGTAAAAGTGAGTATGCTAGCATAGTTCTAGCAGCCTTAATTAGGGTCCTATTTTTTCTTCCTGCAACACCATTTTGCTGTGGAGTTCTAGCCATACTAAACTCCCTTTTTATCCCTTTCTTAGCACATAATTCATTCATAACATGGTTCTTAAATTATGTCCCATGATCACTTCTAATGATTTTAACTTTATGGTTCAATTAGTTTTCTAAGCCTGTGATAAATTTATAAAGGATCTCATTTATTTATCCTTTGTAGCTAAGAAAAACACCCAACTAAATCTGCTGAAATCATCAGTCACAACCAAACAGTACTTTTTCTTATTAATACTTTCTACTAAGACAGGTCCAAATAAGTCCATATGAAGTAATTCTAAGGGCTTTCTGATGGTTTTTTCTAACTTGGCCTTATAGGAGGCCTTATGTTGATTACCCTTCTTGCAGGCAACACAGGTGTGGTTATTCACAAAAACTTTGGAAGGTAGGCCTCTAACTAGGTGTCCCTTAACATGTTTGTTTATATTTTTGAAATTCACATGACCTAATCTCCTATGCTACCATTTAGACTCATCTGATGTTGCATTTGCATATAAACAAGTTATACCTCCAGAAGGAACAATGTTCTTTAAATCCAAACTATACACTCCATTCTGTCTAGGAGCTCTAAGTACAACTTGACTTTCATCTACAAAATAGACATCATCAAAGTCTAGATTAGCAGTTCTGATTTTACCTTTACCCGTTATTTTACCTCCTTTGGGATCACTTCCAAAATCATAAAGCTCATTGTAATCTTTATAGTCTAAAAGATAAGCTTTGTTGCCAGTCATATGGCTAAAGAAACCACTATCCACCACTGAATGTTCTTGTAGAATGCTTTCTGGATTGCCCTACACAATAAGTAAGAGAAATTAGTATCTCTTAGGGATCCAATTCATCATAGACTTGGATATCCCTTTTGGGTCAACATACTCAAACCTTTTGAGTATGAAAGATCCTTTTTCTTTGGACACATGATCCCATGTGAATTCCGTAGCTCCAAAACACCACCTAGACTGTCTTAAGGTCATCATCCATCTGTACCCTTACCATATTAACTACTGCTGCTTGTCCAGCGGTAGTCATATTTTTACTACCAGAAGGTTTAACATCTTGTTTTAAGTCTTTGGGTCTAAAAGTTGGTTTTGTGTAGTAAGACCTCTTGATTGGTGAATATGAGACTCTTGGTCTAACATTGTCCATTCTTGGGTAAATTGGTCTAATAGCACTACTAGTTTGTGCTATTTTTGGGGCAAATTGCCTAGCAGTACTAACGGGCCTAGCAGTATTAATAGGCCTAGCAGTACTAAAAGTATGTACTGCTCTTATCTCATTTGGCCTAACAGGATTAACCAAACATGTCCTGGTTAGTACTCCTGATGGGACAAAAGCCCTTATTGCTTGAGGGTATTCAAAATTATGTAAATTTTTTTGTTGATTAACCCTTTTAGCATTATCCCATACTGGTTTGACCACCCTTTGACCAGTATTAACCATAGTTTTCAGCTTAGGTTCTGGACTCTTTTTGTCATAAAAATCACAATCTTTGATCAAATGGTCAGTACTATTACAGACAAAGCAAGCTTTTATTTTCTTAAACCTAATTCTTTCTTTCTAAGCAATTTGACTAATTTTATCAACTTGAGTTTTAACTGTTTAAGTCTCATTAGCCTTAACAGGACTAACTGTGTTTACTTCAGACACATCATCCTCATCATTTGAGTTCCAATCCTCAATGATAACTTTATCTCTGTTAATCTTTGGATTAGATTTTCAACTTTGTTTGTTTTACCTACAGACTCACTAGTTTTTGATTTACCAGTATTAGTGTTAAGCTCAATTGTTTGTGACTCAATGATTTTCTTCCTAATGGCATATTCGTCTAAACCTGCAAATGATATGTATGCCCTTCTTGGGTTATGAATTACACTGTTATAGGAGGGGGAACAGCATGAACTATCTACTTTGGAGACCTATCATTTGCAGTGTGATATCCTTCATCACTTGATCCTGACCTCAAAAACCTCATACTAATCTCACTAGTCAGTTTCAGATTTGTTTACTACACATTTCATTCAATTGTGGTGTCATATCCGAAACCATTTTTATCTTTAGCACACATTTGAACTGTTTATATTTTATTAAGACCCTTGGATGATTCTCGTATTTTTCTATATTAACTTTCAACTCAGCTCTTCCTTAACAACTTTTCTAGTTACATTTAAAGGTTGCGATTTTACTTCGTCTACACTTAAGCTCATAGTTTTGAAACTCATATTTTTCACTCCAAGCTAGTTTCATTCTTTTCATGTCCCAAGATTTCTAGAATTCTAGAGTTTCAAGGCTTAACCCAAACCTGAATCTAGTCTGGCTCCTGCAATGTGTTTTCTCTTTCACTGTCAAAAGTTCTTTTGCTAAGATTTTTTAAATATTCAAGACATTGTTTAGAACAGTTTTGTACCTCATTGTCAGAAGAACTTGATGAGCTTGAGGAGGAGATGGCCATTAAAGCATAATTAACTGGTTCATCAAAATCATTGCTCCAATCATAGCCTCCTAGACCATCTTGAGCTACCAGTGCTTGTGATGATGGTTCATTTGTTGTTGCATTCCTCCTGCCATTATCACCATAAGATCTTTTCCCTTGGTTCCTTCCTGATTTGCATTCCTTAGCAAAGTGCCAATGGCCTTGACAGTTTGTTGCAACTCAACGTTTGACTGATCAAAGGTAACAGGTTATTTTCCTTTAAAATCCAAGTTCCTTCTTGTCTTCTGAATGAATCTCTGCACCCTAACAGTCAACATGGCTACTTGCCATCTAATATCTAATTCTTCCAAGTCATCTTGATCAATCTGCTGCAAATCCTCATTATCAAGTGGAGGACTCGTTGTCTGTTGTGCAAAGAAAGAGCATACTACTTCATCAGCACCTGGAGTAGATGAAAACCTGACTTGATGAACTATGTGTCCACAGCATTATTAACTCCAAACTTTCCACTGGCAGTACTAACTTTATTAGTACTGCTTGTATTCTCAGAAGAAAGAAAAGCCAAGTTCTGAGAATTAGATGTGGAACTTGAAGACCTTTTCATCTCATCTTCATAGACCCTAAGGTTGTTGTAGAGATCATCAATATCAGTCTGGTCTATGTCTGGCTTATTTCTCATGATTAAAGCAATTTGACTCCATGAAGGAGGAAGACTTCTTAGAAACTTTTGATTGATATCTTCTTTTGATACTGTAGCAGCATGAACCTCCAATTGACTTATAAGTTGTTGGAACCTATCATAAGCCTTATCCAGACTTTCATTTGGTGCAGTGGTAAAGTTTTCAAACTGATGTTTTAAAACATTCCTCTACATGTTTTTGGATTCATCATTTCCTCTAAACCTTGATTTGATTGCAGCCCAGAGAGATTTAGCATCTAGAACATTATGAAACTTAAGGAGATATTCATCAGGTATTGCTAACAGCAAGATTCTCTTAACTCTTTCCTGATTCCTTTTGGCAGTCAGTTGTTTGGCAGTCTTAGGAGCAGGAGGACCAGATTGTTCTCCTGCTGGTGTAGCCTCTTTTTGGAGATCTCCATCGACAATTATATCCCATAGGTTATGATCTGTGTGGCAGATATATTGCCACATTCTCATGCTCTAAATATCATATTCTTCCTTCTTGATGATAGGGATTTTCATTGTTGTTATAGTTGGTGAAGGAGAGTCTTATTCTGTCATCTTCCTGGTTTGATTATAAATCTGCTTCAAATACTAAAGTTCTTCTTATTCAGAGTTTTGACACAAGCTCTGATACCACTTGTTGGATCCCTTACTGAATAGATCTTGAACCTTTAGCTTGCAAAGGGTTTGTTACTTTAGATGAATCCAAAGCAACAATAATGAAACACTGATTGAACACTATTGATTATGCGGAAACTAATCAAAAATGCTAAGAAGAAAAATATTAAGTAAACACAAAAGATCTTTTATCAAACTCAACCTTTGTATTATAACTTGAATCGTACTAGGTTACAAGCTATGATTGCTAATTGATCTCTATTGATATATATTTATTAACTATGCCTAAGGTCCCTTTTATACACCAAGGAAACCCTAATGGGCTTACAAAACGTGTGAGGAGATAATGCATATCTATTCCTAATTTAACTCATGCATATCTCCTAACAGCACTAACTATTACTCCCTCCGTCCCTAAATAAGTGTCCACTATTGACTTTTTAAGTCATTCTTTTGCAACTTTGACCTTAACTATTTCTTCTTGTGTTATATAATATTTGATGTAAAATATATGAATGGATTGAGTTTTAAATGTATTTTCATTGATAGGATTTTTATTAAGTATTATATAACACAAACAAAATAATTTAAGGTCAAAGTTGATAGAAAAAGACTTTAAAAGTCAATAGTGGACACTTATTTAGGGACAGAGGGAGTATATGCTAGCAGTACTAACTTACTACTAACAACACTAACTATACTCTAACAGTACTAAAGACTTGGTCTATTTTCTTCAATCTTTCTCAGCAGCACTAAATCTTCACTAGCAACACCAATGTTAAACCAGCAGTAGTAAGTTGTAAAGTCTTTGAAAACCCAATAAAATTTAACAAACATTTTAGTCGAGTATAAGTACCATTGACCTTCTCACCTTCAAGTGCCTTAAAAGCATTAAACTTAAGCCTCAAGGCTGCAATTTTGGTGTCTCTAGTGTCAGATGGTCCTTTATAGGCCAAGCAAAGTTCAGTCCACATTTCTTTTGCAGTTTTATATTTTATGACAGATTTCATAACATCATTTGGTAAACACCCAATACTTATGCTTTTTAATCTTTTATCTTGGTTAGCAAGACGACTTTCAGCGTTTGACCATTGATTTTGACATTTTGGCAATGGATTAGCAGGAGTGGACAGGTTTGACATTGGAACAAATGGTCCATCTTCTAAAGTTGTTATTAGATAAGGTTCAAGGCCATCAAGAAATACCAAAAACCTTATTTTCTAACTTGTGAAGTCATCTTTATCAAATGTAGGAACATTTGTGATATGAGATCCTCCTCTAGAATCAAGAAGTTGAGGAAGAAGAAGATCACCATCAACACTTCGAGATACATTGATTGTAGGTGAATCATTGGTGGTCTTAGTATTAGGCATCGTGTCAACCCTATTAACATTAGAGTTACTCAGACCGCTAGTACCAGTTCCTAGTGGTGGTGGGATACGTGGTACGGTTCCAGACATGATAGAATCTCGAGTAGTTTTAAAACAAAGAGCAGTTTCTTAAAGGTTTTATGACTCGACACTGCTCTGATACCAATTGAAAGTCCCAATTCAATGTCTATTATAGAACGTAACACTTATCACAATAATCAAATAACACAAGTAATAACTTTTCAATCGTGTAATGCTTTATTGATAAGAATCAAAGTATTACAATGTGCTATGGATCACACAGGTTGAATGACAATGTATGATTACCCTTTGAACAAGTAAACTTGATTGAGGAATCAAGTTTATAAGCGAACTTATCTAGACAGCTAATTGAGACAACTGACCTCTGTTAAGTTTGAGGGAGTAAATGCAATAATAATAACAACAATAAAAGCGATAGCATTTACTCGATACAACATTCTCTATTTATACTAATACGAGGTTGTGTCCTTAGTGAGGGTAGTTGCAACGTGTCAAGAATCTGTTGGAGGACTTACGAGGTATTTAATGTACGTCTATTTTTGGAAACTACCCGCCCATACTTTAGTGAATAGTTCTGCCAACTGTTCACTACTTTTACTAACTTTGTACTTGGTACATGCTTAAACTTAAACCAATGTTTATCCCACCATAAACACTTGTTAAGTTTCCCGCCTTCTTTAGAGACCAATCTTTAAGCTCAGCTTGTTCTTCTTTAAAGGGTAATAGAATAGTCTGAGTATTGTCACCTATGACTCTTCTTAAAACCTTGGCGTATTCCTTCTACATACCAGCTGATATCCATCCCAGCTGACGAGTATATCTTCAAGTAATCTTTAACTTCCTTGACAATGTCTTTGACTTGAATATGTCTGATGTTTCTCTCTGAGGCTCTTCACTCAGAGAGTCCTTTTACTATCAGTTGATGCTTTGCACTCAGCTGGTCTTCAATACCTCTGAGTATAATACTCAAAGGTTCTTTAACACTTAGCCTAATTTTTGTTTAAATCTAGGCATGGATCATTGGGCTCTGAATTGGCCCAACACAATCTCCCCCTTTTTGATGATGACAAAATATAAACTCATGTTATGTAAAAATAAATTTTTTAAATTATTAATGAGTTTTGATCCATTTCTCTCCCTTTTTGTCGAAGTCAAAAAGAATGATCGTCAAATTGTAGAGAGAAAGAAATCGACAATGCCAAGACTCCCCCTTGATGTATGCTCCTCCTCGTTTGGGCACCAAGGGATCGATCTTATGAGATTATTGCTACAAAACAAAGTGAGAAGTACAAGTGCAAGAATATATTCCCAACTAGTAGCAATATATCAATTCATGCAAGTAAACCATAAAGTAGTTTCATTAAACATTTAAGAAACTCGTACAAGAAACATACTACATGTAAGGAAAATAGAACTAAGTCTAACAAAGAAACATTCATTCATAAATTACACCACAATCTAAACATACTACATAAGGTAGATAAAGTTAATACGACATAAATCCTAGATGATCCTTGATTCCTAGGAAATGACCTTGAGCAAAAAGGTTAGGGCGACCTATTATGAGGTGACATGACCAAGTTTTTAAGGGTGAGGTGGAGAGAGTGAAGCCACGGTGAAAGTGAGAAGATACTCAATGTGAGCAAGCATTAAGTTCATCTCATCCCTAAGAGAAAAGATAAGATTGCGGTTGTAAAAACATCAAAGACAAGTTGACCTATGATAGTCATGATAGTTGAAGTAAATGAGGTGACCCATAAGAGGTGGTTGAGGTTGCGGTTGTGGTGAAGGTGGTGATGAGGTATCAAGAATGTGATCAAGAGGGGTGATTGGTGACAAGGAAAGAGTGGTGTCTAAGAAAGGATGACTTTGGAGTGGAAGTGGATGTGAGGGTCTTGGAGGTGCATCCATGATATTTTCAAAAAAAGGATTTGATGGTTAAGGAGAGGGTGTGTCATTAGAAGTAGGAGGTGAGGATTGAGGTTTTGATTTAAATGAGGAAGAAGTAGTGCCAAAGGTAGATGATGTATCTTTGGTTGATGGAGTTTTTGATGGTGCATTTGGTGGAGATGGAGAAGAGGATGTTGTTATGGGAGAAGGTGTGGTGGTGACATCTTCATCACTAGAAATGTTGACAAAGAGTTGTCTAGGTGGGATGATGGTTAGTTTGATTTTCATGGAAGGGTTAGAGGAGGAGGCTTAAGTGGAAGCCATGGAAGTAAGATATGAAGGAGATAAAGATGATAAGAAGAGTGGTGAGGATGGGTATTTAATTTAGAAGAAGTGGATTAAAGAGGTAAAGCATGAGGATTAGAAAGGAGATTCCAAAAATGGTTTAGCAAAATGTAGGAAGTGTAGCCGTGTCTAGAAGAAAGGATAGTCAACTACACAGAAAATTAGGAGACACAGTAAAAATTCCATGACTCCTGCTGGCGGTCCCATATATATGTGATGGTCCTAGATATATTTGGGGGCCGCCCCTTATTTATAGGGGCCGTTCTCTGGAGAAACGAAAATTTTCTAGTTTTTCCTGATTTTTGTAAATCCTTTACAAAAAAAGTTTCCCAGATTTTCCCTTTTGCAGTCAATCCTATTTCATCATGAATCATCTAATTCTTCCTAATAATCAAATTCACAAAGCTAGCTATCCTAAGTTCTATTAAAGAAGCACATATAGGCATATTGACTAAGAGTTAATCATGCATAATATCATATAAGTAACCATAGTGTGTAAAAGTGCATGCAAGCAAGGGTTTAGGATAATAAAATGGAATGATCATCCAAGGCAAGTTATGTTGCCCATACTACGTACTAACAAACTACTAAGTGGCATACGTTTAAGTACCTAAGCATAGATAGTAATATTAAGTACCAACAAGGATAATAAAGTAGTAAATATAATTGTATTGTCTTATAGCAATTATCCAAATTGCTCACTTCTTCTTCATGTTTCTCTACAAATTCTTGAAGCCCTTCCCGATTGACCTTAATCCACCACGCTGCTCGTCTCTCAATTGAACTTTGATGGTTTAGAAATTCATTTTGGCAGGTGTAGAATTGTTCCATGTCGGGTTCAACATTTGGTGGGTTTCAAAGACTCAAGGAACCTCGTTTGTTAATGAGTTAACAAAATGAGTGGGGGAAGGAGTGCTTGCACGCAAGATCCCTTCGTCATTTCCATCATCATCATCATCGTTGAGATGAGAAGAGGATGATTGATCGAAGGCGAAGGAAGAGGAAGTAGAATGACGACCTCTTTTCGTGACATAATCCTTTTGAGTCTTTTGCTCTTGTTGAGTGATTAAATTCCAAATATATAAATAAATATAAATATAAATATAAGAGGATAATCAATAATAGTAGTATAGTATTACCGGAAGTATCAGTCTCTCACTTCGTTACCCACAAAGTTTAAAACCGGACCCGGGTCGTTCTTCCCGACGAGGCGTGAATGAAAAATCAAGTTAGGGCTTGGGATTGTGCTTGAATGATCAAAGATTATATCTGGTTTTCTAAATCCTACTAGAAATTACAAAAATTTAAACTAAGGAATACTTTAAACTATGGGCAAAACATAAAAAGGCACGGGAATTTAAACTTAAAACCACGAGAAAGCATAAAAAGGCAATTAAATAACTTAAAAATCTACGAGAAGCATAAATAAGGCATAAAAGGAAATCCTAAGTCTACGGGAACAAAATTATAAAGGCAATTAAAGTTAAAACGCGAAAACGAGAACGGGATTTTAAACCCGTTCTTTAAAAAACCAAATTTTGCAAAATTAACCCTACGGATGCAAATTTATTTTTCCTAGGTGCTAAATGATAAAAGAAAATTTTGAAAAAAAAGAATTATAATTTTTTTTGATTTTTATATAATTTTTTACAAATTAAAAACAGTTTTAAAAAGAAGAATTCATTAAAAATAGTAAATAAAATGGGAAAAATATGAAAAATTCATGGAAAGTAGTTTAAGCTGAGCTGGTTTTGAGAAAAATAAAAATAGCTTACCAGCTTATTATAATAAGCTAGTAATAAGCTAACTAGGGCTGGTGGCAAAAAAAGGAAAAAGAGTATAAAGATTAAATTATGCAAACATAAAATGAAAAAGACCCGAGGGCGACTTGTAGTAGAGTGTAGTGTGTGGGAGGTACGAGTACAGTAAAAAAGGGAAGGTCACATAAAACAAGGTTCGACCCCTGTGACACTCTCCATTAGGTGATTTAGAATAACATTTTTTTAATATTTTTTTTTTTTTGTTCTTTTATAACTTATAAACGAAGGTATAAAACAAACAAAGTTATAAATGAACACACTTTTATACAAACCTAAAAAATAGCTAAATAAGCTGAAAGATCGTTGACCCAGTTTAACTTATTTTTAACTAAAGGGTTTTCTAATAAAGCTAACTATGGCTATTTTAATGAACAAATCAGCTAATGTAAAAACCAAATAAAAGCAAAAAATGACAAAGCAGTACTCCCTCCTATATCTGAATAGTAAGCAAATGAATAGCAAAAATAAGCAAAGGGAAAGAGAGCTGAAAAAGAGGATGAAAAGGGTAAATAAGCCTAAATATCACACAGACAGAAGCAAGGCCAATTAGCTAAAGGGGACAGAAAATTTAATTGAGCTTAAATTCATTTTTAGCCACCAAAAAGGAAAGCTTTAAGGCAATGCTGCTTATAAGAGCTATAAAAGACCAAGCTTAAAAAGGGTGCTACAAAATAAGTAAATATAAACCACCAAACCACATTGACACAGATTAAGCCTACACAGAGAGGCCTATGAAAAAAGAGGCAGTTCACACTATGAAGCACTTGTGGTTATAATCAATTTTCAAAGGGGCCAATAATGGAGGCTTAAAAATAAGCAAAAATTAAAAACCAAGTTCGCAAAAAACCATGCGAGGTATTGCTCCAAATGACTTGTATTCAAAAATTTAAAAGCTAAAAACTATTTTTAGTCACTAAAAATTGAAAATGAAAATTGGCTTTTAACACTAAAAATTACTTGACGCCCCTTGACAGATTTTGACTCGAACAAAAGTAAACCAAAAAGGATGTAGGTCCTTGGTTTAGGATCTGACTAGCCTTTGTAAGATGATAGATAACTTGGATAAATCCAAATCAACTATATGAGAGACACTGACTATGAATTATCAAGTGTTAATGCGGAATCTTAACACAAGAATAAAGAAGAAATGATAATACTAAAATGCTATTAAGCTCTATGCTTCTATTGATATTTCTAATCAAAACGTACATAACATTGTGCCTTAGGGTTCCTCTTATACACCAAGGAAAACCCTAATGGGCTTTACAAACGTGTGAAAGGATAATACATATCCTTTCCTAAGATATCTCCTAAGATATCTCTAAGATAACTATTACTATTCTGTTTGATAAACAGACTTAACTATAAACAGAACTAACTATGACCAGTACTAACTCTAGTACTGCTACTCTACCAGTACTAACTTAGTACTGCCAGACTTAACTTAGTACTGCCAGTATTAACTCAATACTAACAGAACTAACTATTACTACCAGACTTAACTGTTATACTACCAGTATTAAGTCTGTTACAATCTATTTTCCCAACAATCCTCCCCTAACTTGATCTTCACTTGTGAACTTCAAGTTCCTTCAAAACATTCTTGATCTTTACTTTAAACACTTTAAGCTTCCTGAGGATGTTGTAAATAGAATTCTTCAAGTTGTTCTTGATCTGCAACACTTCAAGTCTTCACTTTTTATCTTTGCAGCAACTAATCTTCAAAGCTCTTCAGCAATCCATTATATCAGCAACATTGACAATTATGTACATCAAATCATAAAGTTTCAGTCTATTCTCATCACTTCCAGGTGTGTTAACTCCTGTGAGAGGTGAATCATTGAAAATTTTAAATGGATTTGATGTCTCTTTACCAGTTAGCCATTCACTCTGGAGTAGTCAGTCCTTTGGCCACCAGTAAGACGATAAATCCAAATCAACTATATGAGAGACACTGACTATGAATTATCAAGTGTTAATGCGGAATCTTAACACAAGAGTAAAGAAGAAACGATAATACTAAATTGCTATTAAGCTCTATGCTTCTATTGATATTTCTCAAACGTACATAACATTGTGCCTTAGGGTTCCTCTTATACACCAAGGAAGCCCTAATGGGCTTTACAAACGTGTGAAAGGATAATACATATCCTTTCCTAAGATATCTCCTAAGATATCTCTAAGATAACTATACTATTCTGTTACATAAACAGACTTAACTATAAACAGAACTAATATGACCAGTACTAACTATAACCAGTACTAACTATGATCTGTACTAACTCTACCAGTACTAACTTAGTACTGCCAGACTTAACTTAGTACTGCCAGTATTAACTCAATACTAACAGAACTAACTATTTCTACCAGACTTAACTGTTATACTACCAGTATTAAGTCTGTTACAATCTATTTTCCCAACACCCTTTAAAAATTAAGGACAATGTTTAGTTCTAGTATGGGGGGATGTTTCGATTTGATCTTACTTGCATTTACCTTGTCTTCACGTAACCCTGTTTTACCATCAAAAATAGCAAAAATATGTGATTTTAGGCCAAAATCATTTTTTTTTCAAAAATAGAATAAGTGTTTTTGATTTTCCAATGGTTAGAATAAGAATAAATTTTGACTTGATCGAGTATGTTGCGCTCTAGCTTGCCCCTTAACATATATAATTTTAATCTTTTGCTAGCCTTTTATACAAGAAGCTTTAAAATGCGAATTCTAGCTTGAGAAAGCCAAGAGTTTGCAAGTTTCCATTATAGACTTTAAATATGCAAAGCTTGATTTTATTAGACTAAGTATTCGCGGATCGTTTTATTAAAGATTTTAAATTTGCGAAGAACGAGAAATGATAGAGTTGAATATAAGTTAGATGCTAAGCGTGGAGTAGTTGGAACTCTTTAGAG
>BQNB010087446.1:0-27918 GCA_026074375.1 Tanacetum coccineum
AGTCTCCACCAAAAACTTTGCTTTTTGTTCTTTAGTAAAGTTCTCTCTTTCTGTTCTTTGCACCTCCGCAGCAATCATTTCATTATCCTCTAATTCAGCTTGTAGTCTTTCAAGACCAGAAAGTCTTTTTCTTTCCTCTTCTTCTTCCCATTCAGCTGCAACCCTTCTAGCAAATTCTTCATCATTTGCAGTCTTAGCAGCTCTTAATTGTTGAAGAGTAAGCTTCTTCTTTTTGGGTTCTTCCTTCATTATCCCCTTACCTTTATCTTTTGGATCAAGAATTAGAGTTGGTGATTTGTCCTGCTCCTCTTCTTGATTTTGAGATATTAACTAAGAGGTCAGCAATTAAGGTATCATCTTGAATGAACTCATCAGACTCATCTTGAAAGGTTGAAGGACCTGCTTCATCTTCCACTTCTTTCATTGAAGGCTCAGTACTTAGATTTGCTCCAACAGTACTTTCATTTACCTCATCAGTACCTTCAATAACTTTAGCAGTACCTTCATTAACCTTAGCAGTACCTTCATTAACCTTAGCAGTACCTTCATGAACTTCAGCAGTACCTTCATTAACCTTAGCAGTACCTTCATGAACTTCATGCACTTCAGCAGTACCTTCAAAATCTTCAAATGTACCTTCAAATACTTGAGCATCCCCTGAATTAACATCCCCTGAAGGACCAGCTTCATCTTCCACTTCTTTCATTGAAGGTTCAGTACTTAGATTTGCTCTAGCAGTACTTTCATTTACCTCATCAGTACCTTCAAAAACTTCAGCAGTACTTTCAATATCCTTAGCAGTACCTTCATCAACCTTAGCAGTACCTTCATCAACCTGAGCAGTACCTTCATCAACCTGAGCAGTACCTTCAATCCCTTCAGTAGTTTCATTTATCTTAGCAGTACCTTCATGATCTTCAAATGTACCTTCAAATACTTGAGCATCACCTGAATCAACTTCATTTAAACCAGTACTTTTATCATAGACTTTCTTCCTCCCCTGTTTGAAAGAAGATGATTTCTTTTGATGTGTCTTCTTGAGCTTTTTCTTCTTAGACAAATTAGCATTGAGCTTGACAAAAGATCTGTAATCAGCAATCACAGGCTTAACTTTCTTCCAAAGAATCTTCATCTTTGTCTTAAGCTTTAGAATTTGAGCAGCTTGTTTAACAGTTTTCTTCTTTAACCTGATAACCTCCCTAGTTAATCCATAAAGATCAAGATTTCCCTCATCTCCTCCAGATGTCTGAACCTCATCTGTGGGAGTATAATCATTGGGAGAAGCTGTTCTTTCAGAAGCAACTGGACTTGGACTTTTTGCCTTTTTACTAACTGAAGAATGTGAAGATGTGTTAATGTCAAGTTCTTCAGTAGGCAATAAATGTTCATCCCTTTCAGCAGTAGCAACTTCTAACATGTGAGGAGTTAGAGGTGTGAGCTTTCCAGAAAACTTAGGACTACACTTGCTCATAAAGGTGAACACTTTTGATGGTAAAACAACTGTTGGTAGGAAATTTTGAGGTTTGGTAATACCCTCAAGCTGTTTATTCAAGAACAGTTGAATGAACCTGGGATACATCAAAAAGGGCTTGCTATCCTTGAGATTCCTTAACATTCCATCAAAAATCAGCTTAGAGAAGTTGAACTTCTGATTTGTAGCTAGTCCTACCAAAGCAGATGCAATATTTGTCCCAAATTGATCCCATGAAGAACTCTTAGAGCTTAGACAATGAAGTAAGGTATGAACCAAGTATTTCCATTGAGGACTAAAGAGTGGTTTAGAAAAAGAGAGTAGTGTAAGACTTCCCTCATAACCAATATCCCGTAAAGTGTCCCAAATTACCTGATTATCAAAACAGTTAGTGCCATCTTCATCATTAAACATCAAATCAGTACGAACTGAAGCTTCTGACACCAATATCTTCTTTCCAGCTACCTTAGCTTCAATGTGAGCGACTTCATTAATTATTCGCACCTTTGTAGTACTCCAAAATTGTTGAATCCACTGTTGAATCACATTCGGAGACACCAAAAGAGCATAGTTCACAGAACATCCGGTGAGAAAGTCAATGACTTCATGAAAATCAGAATTGCGCTCTGTCTTCTCAACACAAGCAATCATATTGTGTTTGTTGCAGGAGTTCATGATAGCCATTATCTCAAAATTGACGATGAAGACAAATTAGGGCTCGAAAGATGAAAGTATGAAATTTAAAGATTAAGTGAGAGATTCTTAGAATTCGTTGAAGTATTTATAGGTAGAGAAAGTCTGCCCACAAAGTAATCGTGAAGAATTACAATTAACCCCCTCAATTGTGATGTCTGACCAACGGCTATAAACAGTACTTTTAATGCCTAGCAGTACTTTCAAAACAGAACAGTACTTTCACTCTGGCTAAGCAGTACTTTCTTTTTATGAAGCATTATTGATCAAATCAAGTAACAAAATCTTCCTATAGCATCTCTTCAACTCCAACCCTGAAGCACACAAAGTAGCAAACATAACCACAATTTCAGCATATCTTAAAAAGTCAATCATCTCTGACTTTATACCTCCCCTTAAGAATAGCATCAAATCTTCTTTCAAAGTCCATACTTTACAAGCAGTCCTCCCCTTAAACTTAGCTATGGGTTCATCATTCCAATATTAACTACCAAAGAGTTGAATCTAGCCAAGTCAAATCCTTTGGTTAGTAAATCTGCCACATTATCATCTGTATGAACCTTGACCACATTAATTAGCCTTTGATCATAACAATCTCTAATAAAGTGATGCCTAATCTGAATGTGCTTAGTCTTTGAATGGAAAACAGGATTCTTCACAATGCATATGGTACTCTCATTGTCTATATGAATATCAGTATTTATGAAATTGAAACCATAATCAAAAAGTTGATTTTGCATCCAAAGTACTTGTCCACAACAACTTGCAGCTGCTACATATTCTGCTTCAGTAGATGAGATAGCCACAATTGTTTGTTTCTTGCACTGCCATGAGACCAATCTCCTTCCAAGATATTGACATCCACCAGAAGTTGATCTTCTATCATGATTGTCCCCAGCATAATCACTATCTGAAAAGGCTTCTAAATGAAAAGGAGAATCCTTGGGATACCATAAACCCAATTTAGGTTGATGTTTAAGATACCTAAAGATCCTTTTTACTGCATGCATGTGGGAAATTTTTGGAGTGACTTGAAATCTTGCACACAAACAAACAGCAAACATAATATCTGGTCTTGATGTAGTCAAATACATAAGACAACCAATCATTGATCTGTAAAGATGTACATCAACATCTTCACCTTCTTCATCTTTCCCGATTTCAGATACTATCATGTCAGATTCTGAGCACTCTACGGTTACATACACATCAGTATCTGAGGACGATTTAGATATGGGGTCACCAGGAATCGAGGTACCTATTTTTGAGGTTCCACCATCGCCGGACTACATACCTGGCCCTGAGGGACCACCATCACCAGATTATGTGCCTGGCCCTGAGGAGCCAGAGCAGGCACCACCTTCACCTATTTACATACCTTTTGTTCCGGAGCCTGTTTACCCGGAGTTCTTACTAGTGGACGATGAGGTATTCCCAGCTGAGGAGCAGCCACTGCCTGCTGCTGACTCACCTACTCATCAGTCACCAGGGTATATACCGGAGTCCGACCCTGAGGAGGACCTAGAGGAGGATGACGAGGAGGATCCTGAGGAGGATCCAGCCGACTATCCTGCGGACAGAGGAGATGATGATGATGATGCAGAGGATGAGCACTTAGCTCCTGCCGAGCCTGCAGCTGTTGCTTATTCAGCTGACCAGGACCCATACATTGCTTATCGCGTCACGGCTAGGATGTCCATCCGAACCCAGGCGCCGACACCATTCCTCTCCGAGGAAGTTGCTGGGAGATTGTTAGCCTTACCTACTCCACCACCATCACCTCTCTCTCCATACTCATCACCACTTCCTTAGCCCTACTTATGTTGAGGGATCTCTGGGATCCCGAGCTGCTGGGATTAGACAGAGAGATGCACTACCATCTCCGATTCATGAGACTGAGATGCCTGAGATCTGTTTACCGCTTCGTAAGAGGCCGCGTCGTACTACTCCTGGTCCTGGATACGAGGTCGGGGAGAGTTCGGCAGCTGGTGCTGCTCGGCAGATTGGACCTACCACAGCTGAGGCAGACCTTTATGGATTTACTGATATGTTAGAGGCCGCTCCAGGACGCCGGATGTCTAGAGAGTTAGGCTATGGTATTAGGGATACATGGGATGACCTTGTAGGAGCCATCCAGGAGATAGCACCGACCACCCTAGAGGGGGTCAACCAGAGAGTTATTGAGTTGTCTTCTACTGTTGACCAAGAGGATGAGATCATATATTCTCAGCTGGATGATGCACGGTATGACCGGATCCTTATTCCGCTGCGACCCATTTTGGGGGTGTTACAATATCCTTATTACAAAGTACATTATTCCTATAATGTACCATTCGCAACGTTATATCAAAACGGGCTTTAAACTGTTATCGTATACCTCTAAACCCTAATTCCATGAAGATTTAATATCTAAAGTGAATGTACAAGCTACTAAAGCATATGTACAAGTAATATAACATTTCATTTGAAATATAAACTCCCTCCAAGTCAAGTACAAGTTTTCAAAGCATAATGTACAAGTCATTAAGCACGTTAGCCGTTTTACATTCAATTTCTTCACCACCACTTTTGTACAAGCTAATACATTCAATATACAATGTGTAAACTCTAATTCTTCTATTCATAATCTTTCATATACATTTTTACTCTTAAAACCCTAATTCAAAACTCAGAAACCCTAACCCGAGCTAAATACTACACTATGACCCGTTTCTTCGTTTTTATCCATCATAAACCTAAACCAACACTCAAATAAGTTGTAATAACTTATTTTACAACATTATCAATCATATCCTATCATCATTTTTTCACTAATCTCATTGCATTTTAAAACAAAGAAATCAAATCCGAGAAAACCCTAATAAATGATCATTCTGAGCCCCTTATTGCCACATCGTTCTAACCACCTACATTTCTCAATAACCAACCGAAAGAGTCATTGTAAACTCATAAAATGAGTTTACAAACCATTATCCATCATTATCCATCATTACTTTGACAATGTACAAGAATTACAAAGCTAGAAAACCCTAAAAGCCTTTATACTAGCCCTACTGTGCTAACCCACGACTATTTCTGTCCATTTTAGACCCATAAAAACCTAAACACACTCAATTACAGTAAATAAGAAACCACAATAGTATACCGTAGGATCATTAATTAAGCAATCATTAGTCTAATGTAACACGAAGAGAAGCAAGAAAGTCTAGAAAAAACCATAACCATACCAGAATGAACCGTGACCTCATTTCTTCATTTTTAACTTGTTTTAACCCAAACCACTTGCTAAAATTTGTTAATACTTCTTATTACAGAACAATTAAGGAACATGTTTTAAACATTACTTAATCAATGCATTCGAAATAATGGCCAAAAACTTAAATACGAGCCCTAGAACTCCAAATCAAACCCGCGGGTGGTTTTTACTTGTTTCAACCCATTTAAAACCCAACCCATGTGTAAGAACCTCCATGACCATCCCCTAGACCCTCCTAAGCAGCCTACCCACCTACTACAACATTTCTTTGGTCCAAATTGAAGCCACATCTCCCCTTTTGTGCTTATGGCAGCCGCGGCATCCACATGGTCTCACCACCATGTTCTAGCTAAATTCTAGCCTATCCAACACATCACATAGGCTCCTCACTATTCGCGCCTCTAGGTTACCCATGTGTCCCATATCATGCTGCTAAGATCTTGGCCCGAAGTCCCTTCCTACCTAAAAATAAGAAACCATAAAACCCGTCATCATTTCTCAGCCCTCCACTTCCTTCTCATCTAATAACCCAATTCTAACTAAAACATTCTCACTCCCCAATATGATTCCTAGGGATCATCTAAGAAGAATCAATCAAGCAAATATTTGAAGTATTTGGAAGCCCGCTGGAACAAGATACAGGTGTACGCGTGGATATACTACCCGAAATGACCAATTCCACCATTTTGCTCCTTGAAACTCAACCTCTAGGGTCTAATATTCTACTAGTCTCCTACACTCTTATAATGGTTCATATGATCCTAAAGTATACCTTGTTAAAGTTTCATTAAACTTTATTCAAGCTCAGGTTCCATTTTGATCCTAATACCGTACACCCCATAACCTGATTGTCGTATTTTTTTTTCTTAAAACTAAGATGTTATAATAGTTAATATGTTTGTTATAAATCTATCCTAACATGCTTTAACTAATGTTAAAAATAACAACTTTATTGAGTATTGAAGTATTTGAAACTCTAAAACCCCTCTGAGTTTTACGTTTTTAAAACCCTAATTTGACCCGTTTTTGCTGTCCTAGCTGAACGAATCATTTATTAAACTAGTACATTATTACCTTCATATTTTAGTTTATTATAACTTTTAAATATCTCTTGAAATGTTTACATAAGCTATGCATGCAATTTGACAAATTTTTGTAATTATAATCCATGCAAGGGGTATATATCGTAACTTTCTGAAATTAATAACTAGAATGGCTGAATATGTCATTTTATCAAAGTTATAACTATAGGGGTCTATTAGTCCACTTTTCCCAAAGTACAAGGTATAACTTGTATTTCTTTTAAAGTTGAAGACCAATCGTAATAAGTGCAAACACAAAGGGTAATTCTGCCCACTTTTCAAACTTAAGGGTCTAAAAAATGTAACATTTTTGAAAAAGTACAAAATCATTTTAAAACCTTACAAACTGAACTTTAATTAACGCTTCTCGTGCTTAAACATTTCCAATATTGATCAAAACGCTTAAAACGATTATATCGTATCACAATACTAATAGGGAGCTTCATATTAGAAGTTCATCATGTATACGTTTGTGACATTTTTATGTTGGGTACGATTTAAGTACCCTACTTCGTCAAACGGTTACTGCGAATGACTTCTGAATTATGATGGCCTGGGAAGGTGATACAATAATGCCAAACTTCAATCAACTCAGAACAATTGAGTAGACACTCTTAACAAAGTTCTAGAGTACAATCATCCTAATACTCAACATATTTCTGCAGGTTTGCATGGACTGGCAGTTTACCTATCATTTGCTATATCAACCTTCTCTGTTAAGATTTTGATAAGGTCGTGAGCTTTCATTTCAGAATATTTATTACATCTACCTATCAGGTGAGTTCATAGCCTCGCTTTTCAATCATTTGAATGTTTTATAAACCCGCGAGGGGGATTGTTAGCCGTGTTTTTATTAAAGTGATGGTCATTAAATATTCCCGAGCCTTGTATAAGTAAAACGTAGTTTACGGGAATTTATTTAAGCTAGTTGGGCCTAGTTGTCGGGCTCAAGCCACGAGCTGTATTAAAAACCGCCTCAAAGAAAAGCCCACTAAATAGTCCCACTCTAGTAACTATATAAAGCCCTCCTCCTAGTGTGGAGAGGGTGTTGCTTCTTATTTTTCTTTTCATGAACAAGTAACCATTTTTCTTTGTTTTTTACTTCTCTCTCTAGTTCTTTCTCTCTCTAAAATCTTTTCTTATTTTTGTGTTTGGTGATGAAATGATATCCTAACAAGTGGTATCAAGAGCAAGGTTGGGTTTAGTGATTTTGTGGTGAGCTTATTCGAGCTTATTAGTTCGTCTACAAAAGCTTATTTGTCTTACTTTTCTATCGCAATCTTTATAGGTACAATATAAAATTTTTTGTCCATTGGGATTTATGTTTAAAATCACATTTTGGGCTTTCTGTTCAATTTTTTTTGTGGGCCGTTTTTCATTTTTCGTCACAAGTTAAGTGACATACAACATGGTGCGTTTGATTTGTATTCATCATAGTTGTGTTGCTTGAAAAAAAAACGTCTTATTTTTAGTGGCTTATTCGTTGAGTAATAGCTCATTTCTGGGTTTGTTTGTTGAGTAAGCAAACAGCGAGCCGTGCAAAGACAACTGCGAAGAAAAAGGTGCGTAATAATGTGTTGTATGCTTTGTCAGACACCGAAACGTAGTCATACTTGAGACGTCAACAACCCGATCTATGCTCTGTTTAGTAAGGACCCGAACTAGTGCACCGTACTAGACACTGCCGAACTAGCTATGAGTTTCATGTGCCGAACGAGTTCAAGCCTTCCATAGCCGATCTAGTCATTTCTTCATCAACCAAACGAGTGAAAATCTTGAGCACCGAACGAGTGAAAAACTAGTTGCACCGAACGAGTGAAAATCTTGAGCACCGAACGAGTGAAGAACTAGTAGCATCGATCGAGTGAAATTCACAAGAGCCGAACGAGTGATTTTTATCAAGGACCGAACGAGTAAAAAAATTTAATGGACCGAACGAGTGAAAAATTTAGAAGACCGATCGAGTGAAATTTTGAGAACTAAACGAGTGAATAACTTTAGAATCGAACGAGTAAAAATTCAAGACCGAACAGAATTCTACACGGTTTAAGGTTAGTTTCGTTTTTCGTTAGAGTGACGTTCAAGTACGTCATATAATCTAGACAATCGTGTTTGTGACATCGTTTCGATCATCGTGGTATATTCGTGTTTCACCCACGCTATACCGTTCACGACTCCGCAAGAACTAAATAGATTTCGTACAATTTTTAAAAAAAAATAGAAAAAATTCAAAGTGAAAGAAAGAAAAGGCGGACTAATTTTCTTTTATAATTGAAACATATTTCGAAATTGCCAGTTTAGTCGCCTGGAACTCATGTTCAATTTAAAGTTTGTCTTGCTTCCCTTATTACCCTCTTTGTTAAGATACATTTACATCGGTTAGTCCCTAAGTGTTTAAATTTCAGGCCATAGGCCCTAGCCGAGTGAATCGTTTGTGCACGCGTTGTCGTATTTGGAGCTTCTATCAACCGATAATCATTTAAGCTCAAAATAGTGCACCATATTCCGTTTAAGCACATTTTCGCCTACAAAATCCGAAATTCTTCAATTCAATCAACAAATTTACAACCAAAATTATTCATTGTTTATCTTGGTTTTTCTTTGATTTAGTATTAACCCTCGAAACCAGCACTCACTGTTTATCTTGGTTTTAGTCAAGTTTTGTAAATCCGTGAAAATAAGTTTTCCACCACTACAACAAATCTCTATTACCCACTTAAAATCCTTGTTTATCATTATCACATCACTTTTGCAATGTCGACTCAACAAACATCAATGCTTTAAGCACAACGATTTGCATACACACAATGATCCTTTGGCAGTAATGGAAAACACTCAGACACCATTTCACCTAGATCTCTCATCACTATGACCTACTTGCAACATCCACAACCCACAACAACTTTGTCTCATGAACCTTCATTCACAAACAAACCTACCCTGCAATACATCCAATGATAAAATCCAGTAGATATCCAAATCTCCACGACAACATTTAACATGCACTTGCCACTCATGTCTAAGCCATTTACTCTAAACGATACACTCCAAGGTATCATCGGCATTATACGCAGCATTGCGGGTGATGACTGTCTAGATGTTTGAATAAGGGAAGTCCTGGAATCGCCAAAAATGCTATTTCTTCCTCTGTTAAAGCTTGACCACTGCTTGAGCATGAACCAGCGAACACCTTATCGTTGAACCCAGTTTTAGATCCCTTTCCTCTTGTGCAATATGACCCTCCCCTTTGCAATTGAGTAACCAAATCAAACAATTCCTTTGTTTCCCCGTGTTGCTTCCACTTGCACCAGGTGTGTATTTTCTTATTGTTCCAAAGCAGCATAAGTATTTGTCGCCCTTCCCTGAACAGGTTGCACAGTTACTTTTCCATCATAGATGGTAGCTTGTTGACGAGGGTTTGACGAAGTCCTTAGCTGATTGTTGGTAGTAGGATACCGGGATGTGACAACAGCAGTTAAGAATGACATCATGTGATTAATCGCATCAATTAGATCATCCCCTTTCTAGAACACTGGAACAACTAGACCGGAGTCTGGTTGGGAAAATTCAAGTTGTTGCTGTTGATAGGTTGTGGGAGCATATTCCAATTGTGGGATTGATGGTTGTGGAGAATAAACGTTGTGGTGAACTGTGGATTGGTACTCATTTGATGGATAAGTGATTGAAAGAGGTGTTGATTGATTGGTTGTGAATTGTTGAGTCTGATAAGGTGTAACAAACTGTGAAGACTGATATGGTGAAACATGATGTTGAGATAGAGACTTTGGGTGAGTGTGTAGATGAGATTGATAAGCTGGCTGAGTTAATTGGTGAGATGCAACTAAAGCAAGAGGATCAGAGTTGCATTCATGCATCAAACGAACTTCATTTGCATGTCTTTCATGTTGTTGCAGGTAAGTATGAAGCTGATCAACATTAGTAGTGTGAAAGTCTTTGACCAATTTAACATCAGTAACAAATTTGCTCCATTCATCAGGAAGAGTGTTTAAGAACTTGGTGTTAACTTGAAACTGTTCCAATGGCATCTTGTAGATGTTCATATCATTGAGTAACAGAGTGAACCTCAAGTAGTACTCATGTAGCGTCTCTCCTTTCTTGTAAGTGAACTTATCAAATTCATCATACAGCTTGCACTCTCGTTCTTGTTTTGTTAACGACGTTCCTTGCATTAGCAGTTTAATCTTCTCCCAAAGATCTTTTGCAACACGATGTTGACTCACAAGAGCATAGATTTCAGTTGGAAGGCCTTGGAGAATGATGTTTATTGCTTTGATGTCACAATCAGCTTGAATGGCTTCAGCGGGAGTCAGTTCAACATATTCCTTAAGCCTTGTTACTCCATCCTCAGTGATTGAAGGCCAAACAAGTGGTCCTTTTTCAACAGATGCAAGAATCATTCTTCCATGTGGTCTATTCATCATATAAAGTTCCATTCTGCTTTTCCATGAATCATACAAGTGTTTTTCAAGCATCGGTGGTTTGTTGTCTCCTCCAGAAAGAAGTGACTTATCAGCAAGAGTCGTCATTGTGGTATCCAAAAGATTACAAAAAATTGAATCGATCGGTGGTAGAATAGAAATTGTGTTTGGCTACATGATTGTTGAGTCTTGAAATGAAATTACACAGGGATTTTACAATTTTGACAAAACGGGAAAAGCAAGTGTTTGTTTTATGGGCATCTCCCCTAAATATCATATCATCTAAAATATTTTCCTACAACACATTTTACAAGTCAAAGAAATAACCGTTATATTTACAACGAGTTGTTAATTTAAACTTAAATTGGTTTTCATAGAAAATTCCTTCTTCGGCTTGACAATAGTTTAATCAGTCTCGGTCCTACTAGTTCGGTTGTCACTAGTTCGATTGACAAAGTGTAACTAGTTCGGTCCTACTCGTTCGGTTGTCACAAGTTCGACTGACAAAGTTTAACTAGTTCGGTCTTACTCGTTCGGTCCTGCTTGTTCGGTTGTCACTAGTTCGATTCCTCTTGTTCGGTTCAAAGTAAAGGACTCGTTCGGTTCCAACGTGAGTAAAGCTTGTTCGGTTCTAACTAAGATGAGCTCATTCGGTTCAAACTAGAATCTTCTAGTTCGATGATCTCGATCGGTTATCTAGTTCGGTTGACTTGTTCGGCTTACTCGTTCGGTTCCAACTAGTACGAAACTCAAATTTTCAAAACTCAAAAAAACATATTTTTTAATGGTTTTTTTTTTTTTTTTTTGCAAATATTTTCTTGTATAACTAGTGGTACTAAACCTATAGGAACAATAAAATATGAAGCTTTAGGTTTTTAAGCCAAAAAATTTTTGAAATCACTATTTTGCTCTTTGTAAAGGTTTTTGAACACACAAATCAAACACAAAAAACTAAACACACACTCATGGCTCTTGATACAATTGTAGTGAAAAATGTAATCTTATGATCAAAATCATGAGCAAGAGATGACGATATGGGTTGGGATGGTAGAGAGTGAATTGGAGGGAAATTTGGATGAAGTGTATTAAGATGAAAATGTGAAAATATGGAACAACCAACCCCTCTCCAAGGCTAGGAGAGGGCTTATATACTACATGGATAGCTAGCCCATAGGCTATGATGGGCTTCCCATAGGCCTTGGGCCAGACTAGATTACTAATATAATCACTACACTAACTACGAGCTAAGACTATTACAACTTGGAAGTGACCGACACTTTTTGTGTTTCCAACACGAATGATCAAGGAAAGTGTTGATGCCGCTATTGCTGCTGAGCAGGCAAGGAAAGCGAATGTTAGGAATGATGCTGGTGGATCTGGGCTAGTTAGAGGTCGAGACACTGCACCTGTTGTTCGTGAGTGCACTTTTGCTGGGTTTATGAAGTGCAATCCTACTGCCTTTCGTGGGGTTGAAGGAGCTGTTGAATTGCGAAGGTGGTTCAAGAAAACTGAGAGTGTTTTCGAGATTAGTGAATGTGCCGAGGGTAAGAAGGTAAAGTTTGATGCTGCTACATTAGAAGGACCAGCTTTGACTTGGTGGAAAACTAAAGTTGCAACTATAGGTTTGGAGACTGTGAACCAAATGCCTTGGACTAAGATGAAGCAACTGATGACTGCTGAGTTTTGTCCAATAAAAGAGATACAATGTATGGAGCACGAGTTGTGGAACTTGAGGGTTAAGGAGTATGACATTGTTGCTTATACTCATAGGTTCAATAAGCTTGCATTGATGTATCCGAGAATGGTAAAGCCTGAAAGAGTGAAGGTTGATGCTTATATTCGAGGTTTAATGGATAACATCAAGGGTGAAGTGACATCGTCTAAGCCTGCTGATTTGAACGAAGCCGTACGTATGGCTCATAAGTTGATGGAGCAGAAGCCGCAAACTAGAAATGAAAGAATTTTGGAAGGTAAGAAGCGAAAGTGGGAAATCCTTCAAGGTAGAAATAGTAGTGGTAAGGGCAATCAAAAGGATAACTCTCGTCAGACTTTGCAGAATAACCAAAAGCAAAGAAATGCGTGAGCCATGGTTACCGCTCTTACTGATGGGAAGCTTCCTTTGTGTGAACGTTGTTTTTCTCGCCATGTTGGTCAGTGTACGATCAAATGTCACAAGTGTGGAAAGGTTGGACATAAGGTAAGTATTGCAAGGAGAAGAGTATTGCTACGGGTGCTAACACTCAGCCTATTTGGACTTGTTATAATTGTGGTGAGCAAGGTCATACTAGGAACCGATGTTCGAAGAAAGTGAAGCAAGAAGAAGTTGGAGAAGTTCGTGGTTGAGCTTATGCCATTAAGGACGGCTGAGCGAAAGGTCCGAATGTGTTGCTGGTACGTTTTGCCTAAATAACCGATATTTGCTTCTATTTTATTGATTTGGGTTACCGATTGTGAGTTTGTGAAACAATAGATTTAGTTATTGCTCGATATCAAACTATTAAAATGAGGATAGTTATAAGTAGAGTAGAGTTACCTGTACGGAAGGGTTAGGTAGTTATGTACACTATTTTGAAAGGTTGCACTTTGAGTTTAGTGAACCATATTTTTGAAATCGATCTTATGCCGATTAAGCTTGGTACGTTTGACGTCATCATCGATATGGATTGGCTTGTCAAGCACGATGTCGTTATCGTCTATGGCGAGAAAGTTGTTCGTATACCGTATAGGAATATAACGTTGATAGTTGAAGGTGACAAAGGTGGATCTCGATTGAAGATTATATCGTGTATCAAGGCCCGTAAGTATGTCGAGCAAGGTTGTCATTTGTTTTTGGCACACGTTACGAAGAAGAAATCAAAGGAGAAACGAATGGAAGATGTGCCTGTAATTCGTGACTTTCCTAAGGTGTTTCCTGAGGAGCTGCCAGGACTACCACCGCCAAGGCAAGTAGAGTTTTGAATCAATCTAGTACCGGGGGCCTCACCTGTTACGCGTGCACCGTATAGATTGGCACTGTCTGAGATGAAAGAGTTGTCGGTACAATTGCAAGAGTTATTGGAGGAATAATTTATTCATCCGAGTTCATCACCGTAGGGAGCACCGGTGTTGTTTGTGAAAAAGAAAGATGGATCTTTTCGGATGTGTATAGATTATCGCGAGTTAAACAAGTTGATTATTAAGAATCGTTATCCTCTTCTAAGAATTGATGATTTATTTGATCAGCGGCAAGGTTCGAGTATTCTAAGATTGATATGCGATCAGGATATCACCAGTTACACATTAAAGATGAAGACATTCCGATTATCGGCATTTAAGAACTCGGTTTGGTTCGCTTTGATTTTCCAAAAGTTGATGTCGGTAAGATTGACTAATGCCGCTGCTGTGTTTAATGACATGATGAATCCGAGTGTGCAAGCCCTATCTTGATTAAAGTTCTTTATGTGTTAATCGATGATATTTTTGTTTTTTACAAGGACAAAGTCAAGAGCTGGAAGCATGAAGATTATTTTGGAGTTGACTGAAAGAAAGATGAGATTGTTACGCCAAGTTTTCGTAGTGTGATTTTTGGCTTAAAATCGTGTTTACAATTTCTTGGTCATGTGATTGATGTTGTGGAGTTTCATTGTTGATCCTGCTCAAGATAAAAGCACATTAAGAGTTGGTCTGCATGCGACGACACGGAGAGGTGAGCAAGTGTCTTAGATTGGTGGTATTTTCAAGGTTTATTCGAAGGATTTTTCTTTGATTTCTAAGCCACTGACTAAGTTGACTCAGAAAAATAAGAGATACGAATGGGGTGAAAAGAAGAAGAAGCTTTTCACAGTTGAAGAAGAAGAAGGGTGTAGTGCACACGATCTTAGCGGTGCCGAGGGAACAGAAGATTTTCATGGTGTATTTGAACGCATCTCTTAAATGTTATGGAGCCGTGTTGATGTCCAAAATGAAGAAAGTGATTAACGTATGCTTCTAGACCAATTAAAGGTCCTTGAAGAGAATTCATTACTCATGATTAGAGTTAGGGAGCCATTGTTTTAGGATTTTGATTATAGGAGACCATTATTTGTATAGGACGAAGTGTGTGGTTTTCACCGATTACAAGATCCTACGATATATTCTGAATCAGAAAGAGTTGAACTTGGACAACAAAAGGTGGATGAGTTGTTGAGTGATTATGATTGTGAAATTCGGTTTTATATCTTCGGAAAGCGAATGTGGCTGGTGACTCCTTAAAGTCGGAAGGGTAAGGGAAAAAAACCATGAGTGTACGTGTTTTGTGATGATGTTCACAATGAATTTCACGACGTAAATTCGTGAAGCTTAGGGAGAAGCCATGAAAAGAAAGAATGTAAAAGCAAAAAATTTGGGGAGATTGATTAAGCCGATATTCGAATTTCGCCCTGATAGAACACGTTGTTTTGGGAGATTTGGTTATGCATGAGTCGCATAAGTCAAAGTATTCTATCCATCCGGGATCGGATAAGATGTATCAAGATTTGAAGTTGTTGTATTGATGGCCGAATATGAAAGCGGATATTGCCACGTATATTAGTAAGTGTTTGACTTGTGGCGGGAAAGATAAGGCACGGAGCACCAGAAAGCGTCTGGGTTGCTGCAACATCCGAGATTCCTGTTTGGGAAGGGGTTATAATTACTTATGGGAATTTTGTGGGTGACTACCAGAATGAGAGTGGGTATGACACGATTTGGGTTATTGTCGACCGACTAACCAAATCAACTCATTTCGTGCCTATGAAGAAAACGGATAGGAAGGAGAAACTCACGCTACTGTATTTAAAGGAAATAGTGTGTAGGCATGGTGTACCTATTTCGATCATTTTGGATCGAGATAGCCATTTTACGTCAAATTTATGGAGATCACTTCAGAAGGCGTTGGGGACAAATTTGGATATGAGTACCGCTACCGCCCTCAAATGGATGGTCAAAGTGAAAGGACAATACAAACGCTAAAAGATATGTTATGTGCCAGTGTGATTGACTTCGGAAGTAGTTTGTAACACCCCTAAATCTGGGTAGCAGCGGAATATTGAATATCCAAGGGCGTTACTTCATAGATCAATAGCACAAGATATGAGGAACGCATAAGTTTGTCGTTTTAAAAAGATACATTGGATTAACAAAATACTTGTTCATTACATAAGCTCATGGCTTCAAATTGTTCGACAATATAAGTAAAGATTTTGGTTTATAACAAATGTTCCCAAAATGTAATACGCCCCCAAATCTTTAGGATGAATCTCCAAAGAGTGACCCCCCAAAGTATCTTGGCACTTGGTTGCCTTATTATCTGAGAATAACATGCTTACACGTCTTCATAAAGTTGTGTGAATCTCATTAGGTTTATGTAAATCAAATGAAGGACCGCAAGATTTGCAAGTGTATGATTAAGCAACATATGCAAACATCATAAAAAGTAATTACATTTTCCTAAGCTCATGACACTAAAGGTCGACATGTATGAATGCAATAAATTGCCAATAAATTGCCGGCGAATGATTGTTCTAACACCGCAAACATCCCAATTCCGACATGGTATCGTTTGTTGCCGGCATCCGGACACAGTGAGCGTCCTACTCACCAAACGGGGTCTGTTTATCCTAAATCAGCATTATTTATATCACTCCGCGCTCACAATATAGTAATTGACTGTTCATGAATAAGGGCCCAGTTGGGTTATCGCTATTAGCCAATCAGTAATCTAGTATAAAATGTACATTGCGTTCCAATTTGTAAAAACAAAGCTTGTTCTACACGAAGATGTAAAGCATTTATTAATTAAAATCATGGGGCTATGGAACTCTACCTGGTAGGTAGTCCTCTCTGCGATGATAAATATATCTAAGTTATGGAAATGGATCACACCGTTAAAAAACTAAGTAAATACGCGCCTGTTCTTTAGTCTTCAAGTTTAGGCTAACGAGATTTATGAATTGAATACTTATAAAAATTGCTTAGTTTATTTATCTGTTATCACTTGTGTGGTGGTGTCATTTTTTTTTATTGTATTTGTCTTAATTGATTTGGGGGATCTTGGGAAGGTTATCCGATTTACACCGTTTCAAGGATTATGTATGAACATTTTAATAAATATACATATTTATTAAGTCGTGTTTTAATTTGTATAATATCCGATAAATATTATAACTCGTTCGATACATTAAGTGGTTTATTAACATCACCCTTGTTCATAAAATACCCTTAGGTTTTCTATATTTACAAAAACAGTCTTTATATTTATGAAAATATAATATTTACCTTTTAAACCTCTAGGTTTCTACATTAACACCTTTAGTCCTTTAACTTAAGAAAAGTACACTTTTGGTCCTTGTACTTTCAAACAGTCCCTTAAGTTTTAGAATTGATAGAAATAGTCCTTAGACTTTATAAAATTTAGTTTTGACAGTTTCTACCCTAAGTTTCCATTTTTGACACTTTTAGTCCCTTAACTTACAAAAATTACATTTTAAGGCCCATCTTAAGTTCTAAACAAGTGGCAATTGGTTTCTTTTAGCTCCATAAGCATATAAGCTATGCAGCTGTATAAATAAGCTTGATGAGCTTAATTTAGGCCTTTTATTATCCCTGGCCCCTCCCCTTATTGGGCCCGTTAGGGTCTAATAAGCAATTTAGATGTCCAATCTAGTTTTCAAAGATATATAAGCCCTCATTAAGCTTATTGAAACTTTTTGGTTTAATAATAAGCTTGAATGAGCTTATTTTGAGCTTATTGGACTCGTTAGCCCAATAACTCTAGCCCGAAAGGTTTTCAAAGTCCATTAGAGTTTCATATATAATCCAACTTATTTTTCTTATCTCATTAAGCTCTTATGATTATAATTAAGCTGTTTTTATTGTATGGCTTATCCAATAAGCTAATAAGCCTCGTTAATGGGCTTTTGGGTCCATTAAGAACTCGAAAAGCATTTTAAGTCTTTAGGTTTGGTCCAATTAGGTCCATTAGCTTTCTAAGTTTATAATAAGCCCGTAAACCTGTATAAGCTCTCAATTAAGCTGTTCGAGCTTATTAGGGGTTGTTGGGCCCATAGTGGGCCTCACTAATGACCATTAGGTCCATTAAGGTCCGGTATGGTTTCTAAGGGAGTACATTTATACAACTAAGTTCAATAAGCTGTAGGCCCCACAGTATGGCCTGTTGGGCCTGTTTGGGTTTAAAGAGCCCATTAGTAGCCCTGTTAAGGTTTTTCAGGCATGACTTACTATCCAACGAGTTTAATAAGCTTCTTAACCCTTCAATAAGCTCAAGTGAGCTTAATAATAAGCCATGGTTCCCCACTAACAGACTGTTAGGCCCATTAACGTCCGTTAGTAGACTGTTTGGCCCAACAAGGCCCCTTAGTGGCCCGTTAATGAAGTTAAGGGTTCGTTAGGATCACTAGTATCAAAACAAACTTGTTTAGAATTTCTTAGTCGCGATTTATCACATGAAATCATTTAATAAGTTTGTATACTCTTTCCCAAGCCAAGGCATCGTGTTATTATGTAATGTTTACGTATAGGTTTTATGCATTTGGTGTATACGTGTTAATTTTCATATGCTCTTGGAAGCTCTTTTAATATAGCTAAACGGATTTTTTGTAAGGGTAGGAGCAATATAAAGTCTTTTATAAGGTAGAAGCAATCTCTTGTGCTTGTTCAAAAAAGTTCTTACTATAAGGTAGAAGCAATCTTGGATACATCAAAAAAAAGTTCTTACTATCCAAGTTTTTCACCATGGCATCAAAAATCAATTTGGAAAAATTAAAGGTTCCGTTTATGGCCAAGAAAATGATAGCAGTTTCTATATTGCTACTAAATTGTTCCCAATCAGTTTTCTTAGAACTTAAGCAGTGAAGGATGGTAGAATCAAGAATTTCCACTAAGGGGAAAAGTGTCCTTTTTGAAAAGTTAAGTTATCAGAATTGGACACATACCCTATTAGAGCAAGTTGCTTAAAAATTTCTGAAGTAGAAAAAATACTAATACCATTAGAATCTTCTAACTTGAGATGTCTTCTAATAGATGCCTTAGAAACAACCTTGACTTTCCCATCTATTATAGCAGTGATTTCCATGTCTCTATTCTTAAGTGTGCTTGCAGAAGCAATTTGCTAAAACTGTTCTATAAGAGAGACATAGATAGTTGGACTTTCAGTGAGGACATACCTAATGTGACTTGTAGTGAGAAAATTAATTATCTGATGAAATCCTTCACTTCCTTCTGACTTTTGTAAGTAGAAAACCATGTTGTGCTTGTCGCAAAATTCCAAATTCGCCATTTGATGGAGAGAAGTTAGATTAGGGTTCTGGGATATGTTTGTATATGAGAGTATGTGAGCTTGGCAAAGTTAATTGAGATTATATAGAGAACACTTAGGGTTTTGATTTGACCGACTGGATGAAATTTGTTCTTATCTTGAAGAAAGCTTATGATTTTATAGAAAGATCATGAATTCTCCAAATTAGTCAAACTGTAGGATATTGGATATCATAACACAAACATGGATGATTGGGTTGGCTAATTATCTAGAGAGAGAAAGTGAGGTTTCTAGTGAGATAAAAACCAAATAAAAGCTTTATGCTAAAATGAACAACCAACCCCTTCCCATGGCTGGAAAGGGGTTTATATACAAGTGTTTGTAAGCTCTATGGGCTTGGGTATGGGCTTACACTTAGGTAAAAGACCCGGCCCAATACCGAGAGCCATATACTTACTTTCTAACTACGAGCTATGCTATGCTAAATGATACACGAGGGTGACCGAGTCTTTTTCATAATCCTAACAATCTCCCCTTAAGGGAGGTCTCCCTATAAAATACAATTCGAATAATAGCATTCTAGTTCTTCGACCTTCTGTCTGTAGCTCGTAGTCTTTGATTCTTCATTCATTGAGATCGTTGTACATTATGTAGTGAACTTCAAGATTTGTCCCTTTAGGCTTGTGAGATCTTTGATCTTTCTTTGAGATCATCATCCATTATAAATCTCTTGATCATCCTTGTTGAGTAGTATTGCCTTCATGTAACATTGTGACCTTCGGACTTGCATGCTCACACTTTTCTTGATCATGACATTACTTTAGAGTAGCAGACGCTGTGTTGTAGGTCTTTCGGTTGTCATGGTGTCTTTGATTGAAAACATTAAGTGTGAGCATGGGGCTGTGAATTTACTCTACTGGAACGAGGTATCTCCATTTCTACCATAACTTGATCCTGTAATAAAACAGTTAGCAATAAAGCATGTGGACGAATTTGGCTTTGTCATTCGCCTGAGTCTGGTTGGATTAACCTCTGGATCCGTGAGGACCAACCTGTGATCAGGTAGATACCTCTTAAGAGGAATATCCTTGACAGGATTTCCAGTATAAGTATTGGATCATCAAATGTATAGCAATCAGAATCATCATACTTGCCTGGTCTCTTTATCGGAACGTCTCAAAGCAGATAACATGTAAGAGTGAATCGGTTTAGTTACTGGTCTTACAGATTAAAAGTAAAATTGATTTGAAATCATTTGACGGTTACTTGTGGAAGTATTTTTTGTGACAACATCGTTGTTTTTTATAGCACAAATCAAATTTCACTCTACTCAACTCATTTGTTTTGAAAGCTATACACAGTCAAATGTGTAGAAAATCAGTTGTTGAGCGCATCGAAAGGTTTTTCAAAAGCTATTCGTCAATTCACTTCCTGGAACAGGTTTGATTCATAAAGAATCATACCATCGTTGCTTTCCATTTGTCACAAGTTTAATCCATAGTGGATCTCACATGTCACCTACCAAGGTGCTTGTGTGATGTGGCTCTAAAAAGGGATTTCCATCTTCATTGTGAGTTCTTTCGTATCACTCGGATGTTTTCTAGCAATACCACGAGGAATGCATTGGACTCTTATTGATATGTACATGTTGTCACAGTGTGTAAAGAACAAGGTCTTAGTTTGTATTTGTGTCTAACGAGATTTGTGGATGATCTCATGGCTCTAGACTCAATAGTGATTGTTTGGTTTATAGTGTCGGAGGCTGGAGCAGACTGCCACATTTTAATATCATTTAAACTCGGAGTGCGTGAGACGATAGAAATGTATAATCTCGTTGAGAAATGAAACACGAATCTTTGAGGGATCTCGAGTAGCCAACGGAGGGTTGCTGCAGCGTATTCACTGGGTCCATGATTACTTGTCTTCAATATCAGCAATCAATCATGTGATTCTGATAGCATATGTATTGACCCGGTTTCTGCCTAATGTTTAGGAGGGTGCTTTTTCCTTTTATTTTTTTTTTCACCATTTATCTCCTAACATTTCTTTTTATCTTCAACCCCTTCAGTGCTTACCGAGACTTAATTACTTAGCACCTTTATTGGAGTATGTTCCAGTAACTAGCTCCATCTCTGTCCCAACACTATTTCCCTTCTTCTCATAATACTCTTTGGTAATCATACCTAAGGACTTCTATACTAACTAGTGGATTATCCCTGGGTAGATCCCTCCAGTTTTGGCGGGATCTTGGGAAACGAGTACCTAACCTTACCATCCTTATAACTCTCCCCTCCCCCTTCCTTCCCCCCCCCCCCCCCTCCCCTTCCCCCCATGATAAGTTGATTACAGGGTCGGTCTTAGGTATTTCCACGATAGCCATCATATACCATTCGCTATCCCATTAATATGTTGCAAATTTTGATATTCAAAAGGTTTAGCACATATGGACGGAGCCTACCTGAGTTAAAAGATCACCATTGTATATCATCGATTTTCATTAATTAAATCAACATTTTTCTCCCCGATCAAAAATTTCAAATCCGTTAGATTTTAGGTCTAATTGATTTAAGTAGGAAAATTAGGAGAAAGTGTGTCGGTTTTTATAATTCGAATAAGAAACATATAGTTACTTAATCCATACAAGCCTAAGTTTACAGTTTTAGTCATACATTTAATGTACATATTACAACAAACATTAAGATTTACTACCACTCATTCGGTTTCTTCAGTAACGGTAGTCGCTTCTCGAATCCGTTCCACCCAAACAAAGGTCTCCAGATTCCAGAAGATACGTTATGTCTTTAGCATTTTGGATATGAACATGAACTCCTTGCTTCTGACAACGCTTTCTTCAGCGAAAATCTTGTTTCATCCTAGATTTGTCCTGTTTGACTCTGAACTCTTTGCTCGGTAGTCTAACGACTTCATCGATTGTTGTAGAGTACCATCACTGAACTTGTGGATTCAGTGAAACCTCTAATCATCTGCACCCCGTATCTGTCTCTGAATGTAACTGCCCTTGGAGAGTCTATGACTGTGTAGTCATGCTTGAACTCAAATCCGGTGGCATCCCATCGAGGTTTGGTGAGATTTAACTGCGTCTGGTAACTCTCAATCCCCAGCTGAAAGTCTTCTACGCGTTGTCGGATAACCAAGTTTCTTGTCCAGAGGCTGACCGCAGTAGTGAGAACCTTTTTGTCATCGGGAGAAAGATGGTTCAAGTGACCTTGAAGATTTAACAAGTACAGATCTTCAAAGTCACTAGGGTACATATATTTGAAATCCCTTTCCGCGATGACATATTCTTTGAGATCAGCTCGACGAAGGATGATCTTCTTCATGTAATTGTACCCATACAGTGAGAAGACTTCGATTCGGACGACACTTAAGATACGCATGTGAGTTCGGACGGCTCTGCGGTCTCCTTTAGAAGAGAATCTGTCAATGTAGAATCGTTGTCTTTGAAACCACCAGTGAGAGATTCCATACATCGCAGCGATGTCATACTTGCACTCCTCTTCAATCCAGAACTGATCAGGTACCAGTTGCTCTAAGCCGACATCTGGATAGAAAGCCGCCTTCATCTTTGAGATAGACAAGGCTGGTCTGCCAATCTTGCGACCGTATCAAAGATACTCCAGATCTTTGTTGAAGAAGAAGTCAGATTGGATGGTAATATGACCTGGTTCACCACCAAGTGGAAGTGGCTTGCTAACATTGTACTTTAGAATTGCATCATCCACTTTATCGGTGAGAAGCTTGTGGCATTCTTCCATCTGGAACTAGAGATAAACTACATCGGGATGAAAGACTTTGACAATTTCATATGCAGGGCCTTCCAGGTCTTTAGGAGTGAGTTCAGAGATTCCTTGTTGTTTACAATACCAATCCATAAATGTCGTGATATCACTAGTCTAAGCAAGTAATGAGTTCTCTGGTGGAGGTACATATGTAGTCTTTAGAGCAGAGGCCCAGTTGTTAGTTGGTACAGGCAAATCAGATGACGGTATGGTCTAGGCAGGTTCCGGAGTAGCAGGTTGATCTTCAGTGAGAGGTTTCCACCAACTCTGCCTCAAGTTGACTGTAGGAATATGATCACGTCCTACCTCTTCACCACTAGAATATGCTTGTTCATCTGCAGTGGTCTCATCATCCATATAAAGATCATCAGGAATTGTTGTAATTGATGGCTTAATCTAGGTGTCAGTCGTTGTCCAAGCAGAGTATTCAGCTGAAGCAGCTGTGTTTGAGGAACTTGGGGCCGCGGTGCTTGTTGACTGACCTCCCTGATTAGTGGATAAGGACAGAGGTGGTAGAGGAGGAGCTTGAGTAGAATCGGAGGCTCCGGTTGTGCTAGAGGCCCCTAATGAGCCTGATGGTGGTGGAGGAGGAGGTGGTGGTGAAGGTGGCTACCCAGGTGGAGGCTTTGGAGAATCTTGCTTACTTTTCTTCTTAGTTTCCTCCTGAGCCTTATCAACATCAAAGTCCTTACATTCATTACGACAGATGGAGTCCTGCGGTGCTTCATATGCTACTCGGTGGTCAGCATGTCCATTGTCATAGTTCTCCTCTAACATGCGTTGGAGCAAAATTTCCTTCATGTCAGATGTAGGGAGATCCTTGAAGCGAGCACGAAGAGGAGCTCTCATTGCATGCTTTACTGATGAGATAATCACCTCCTTAACTGATTCATTAATCTTTCGGTCAATCTCCTATGAATTAATAAACTCTACCGTCTGCTCTCTGATCATTTTGGGTAAGTCCATAGTTTACAACTTATTGATCCTGCTTCCCCTCTTGCCTAAACGTTCTTCTAGAGCTTGATTTTCTTCCACTAGAGTCGCGATAAGCTCTTCAAGTTCACCCATATGCTTGATGATGATGGGATCTGACGGACCTTGTTGTGGTTGAGGTGGTAGTGGAAGAGTTTTTGTTGTTGTTGCTGAGGTTGTGGTTGTGGTGGTTGGTAATGGCCAATGAACATTGGGAGAATCAGGTCTAGGCACGGGACCGATCACCGATGACGTCATAGGAGGGATGACAGAGGTGTCTTGCTGGATTGAGACAGACACCATCGATTCAGCTTCAGTGTCTGCTGTCATTTTCTCATTATTGGCTTCCGACGGTTTATCATCAATGAATTGATCGCCATAGCTGAAGTCCTTGGTTAGGTGTTGGAGAAAAGACAACGTCCCTATAGAGCTGACAGGTTCTTCTGGAATCATCTATTCATCATATCTGCTTGAGATTCTTTAAACTTCAGGGTATGTAGTGGTTGAATCTTAATCCTATGCTACAGGTTGTGGTTGACTGGAGGCATCAGTGATCTCAACATCCGAGTGTTCAAGGTTTGGTCCAGCGAAGAACACTAAGTGTTGGTAAAGGTGAGAATTCAGCAACTTCATAAGGTTTTGGTCCAGCCTGGCCTTCATCTAGTTTACCAGGGTCTGGTCCAGCCTGGCCTTCGTCTTGAGCCCCACTTCTAACCACTGAAGGCATTTCTTCATCAGACTCCGTGTCACTGCCAGATAATCCAAGTTCAGCATAAAGGGAGGAAGACTCTTCATGACCCGCTGGTTCAGATGGTACGGGAGTATGTCTCTGAAAGATATACTGTTCAGCCGGGCTCTTTTTCTTAGGAGTCTGAAGGTGTAGAAGAACTTGAGCAGCTTGTTCTTCACCTACTTTCTCTTTCCCCTTTCCCGGCACCTCTGGCAGTGGTTGAAGTTTCCCAGTATCAGTTTCCCTGAATACCACAGGGGGAAGAGGACCCCTTTGTTGGGTAAACATCCGTTAGGCTCTCTTCTAGAACCTTTTGCAGTATCGCCTCCTCCGTGTCTTCAAGCCTGGGTTTAGCAGCAGGAACCCCTTCGTCAACGAACTCATCTACCAACTGCTTAGAACTCTTATCAGTTCTCTTCTTAACCACTTTCCCCGCCTTAGCACGTTTGGCTAGTGGTGGGGCCTCAGACGATTCTGACACCGGCTTGCGCTTCTTCTCCTGAGGTTTGGCCGGTGCAGGCTTAGGCTTCTTGGCTGTAGTTTTAGAAACGGTTGGTTGCTTGGTTGCCTTTGGTTTTGCTTGTTTGGTAGGCTTAGCTGGCTTTGGTGCAGGAGATTCAGGATCACTCACTTCTTCACCCGCGAGATGTCTTTGATGCTTTGCAACTTTTTCCAGATAAGCATCGTAATAGTCTGATCCTCGAATGACGTCATTGATGAGTTCATTCGGTATAGTCATCCCAAAGACTTCCCGTTTGGTCCCCTTAGCACTGAACTTGAGATTACCTAGTACAGGTTCCTCTGTAGGCAAGTGGAGTGGAGACTCGGGTCTTGGGTGGAAGTTGTGCAGCCGTTGCAGGTGAAATATGATCAACTTTGTGAACCTGATACTCGGGATAAGGATAAGAGTTGCTTTCTTCTTCCCCAGAGTATGTTGTGCCATATTCCTTTTGTTTTCTATGAAAGTGTGGATGGATTGAGTAAATATTCTCCACATCCTTTCAGCATAGTCGATGTGAGTCAGATTTACAACACCCCAAAGGATTTGTAGCACTGGGGCTCTTGACCTATCAAATCCAGAAGTCTTTCCCGTAAAAGGTACATATTGATGATGGTTGGGAGTGCCCTCCACGGTTGGATACATGTCATTAGTAGGTGACATTATAAACAAGTGTATGACTTCCTTTGGATACCCCAACTTATTGACAAATTCAACAAGAGTATCAGGAGTTGGAGGAGGAGAGAAGGCCCGGTTGTTGTCGACTGGCGTGATCTGAAGAGCGTCTCTGAGTGTGTCTTTAGTGAGATCAAACCATTGCTCGTCCAGTTGACACTTATAGCTCCCGACTTTACTGTCAAAGCAAATAGTATCCCAGAATTGTTGAATATAGATAGCCGGTATTGTTGATGAAGCTGTAAAAGCTCTGAAGAAATTTGTTTGCTTGAGAATATCCACAGCAATCTTGTAAATTGGGCTGGGTTGAGATTTTTCTTCATTCAAATAGCAGTTGCCTTTTCCCAATGGACCACGTATGCGTGGCATGATCGTCATCAGATGAACGGTGTGCCATTGCGGGTGCATGTTCAGTATCAGCCATTGTATCTGCACAGTCACAATCACAAAGGAACAAACATGCAGAGAGGAATTGTTAGATGTGAGCAGATGCTCAGAAGTTAAGCATGTATGCACCAGATCCAAGGGAAAGGACTCTTAGATCATGTTGTAGTGTTAATACTAAGTTTTGTCACTATGAATCAACGGATGTTAATCATCAAAGAGAGGACATAAACACACTTGATTAAAACCACAAGATTCTACTGGCAATTAGCAACCTCTGCAAACACAGAATGCAGGTATATGGACAAATATAAGCAAACGCATCTGTTGAAAACTTAAGAACCAAAACGCAATGATGCAAAACGCAACGAATATTTTAATAATACAGACTCAAAACGCAATGAAGCAAAACGCAGTCACATCAAAACGCAATCATTTAAAAACGCATGATTATATATTCAAAAATAGGCAAAACGCAACCATTAAAAAAAATTTCAAAATGGGGGCTTTACTATTTTAATATTTTAAATTTCTTCAATGCAAAACGCAATGATTGCGTTTTGCCCTTGTCTGATATTAAATAACCAAAACGCAAGAGTATTTCAAGAAGCAAAACGCAACATGTAAATAAGCCAAAACGCAATTTGGATAAGCATAGCAAAATGCAATAACCTTTTCATTATCAAAACGCAACCAATGACTTTTATATTAAACCGCAACCTAGAATCTAAAAACAAAACGCAACCAAGAATACTTCATCAAAGCGCAACCAAGAATCCTAGGCAAAACGCAACGACGAATGTTTGACTATGCCATAGGCACTTCTATTCTTACATTTAAACCAACACGCAAAGCTTAAAAACAATCCCTAGTGGCCAATACATCTTTCATTCGAGCTTGGTTTTGACTTTAAAAGTCAAACAATGTGCGAAAATTAATTTGGACAATCATTTAAACTATGAGGGAGCAATTAAGACATCTACACAGCATCATATAAACGATCTAAGGATATCCCAGCCATAAAAACATAGCACGAACTACTCACCTAGATTTGGATGATCTTTTTTCACATGAAAGTACACATAATGGTATGGCTCTTAGCAAATCGCAACTAGAATAAAAGGAGAGAAGTTTGACCAAAGTTGACTGGATTTAAATGGTTTGACTAAGTCAAAACGCATCCAACATTTTATACAAACATTCAACTTTAATCTATTGGCAGAATTGGCCCCTCTCTTTTCATTTAGGGTTAACTTAGCAACTAATGGAATAATTATCTTAGGAAAGTGACACAATTGGTCCTTCACATTTAATGAGCCTAGGATACAATTAGAAAATAGCAAATAAGACCCTAGACATGCATATAATTGACACATTTGGACCTTTTTGAGTTAACACTAGTTTAACTCCCCCTTAAACCATAACCCCGTTAGCAACCAAACTTTTCTCAGTTATGTATACAATATGATCAAATGCCCGTTATATGTCATAAATTTGAAAACCACTCTCCCCCTCAATCAATGACCCGTTTTCTATTTAAAGAGCTGTAGTCGTTGATTGAGTGTCAAATTTTATGAAAAATCCAAGTCCAATTGATTTTCAAAAGACAACATTAAACCACCACGTGAAATCCAAATAATTTTCT
>BQNB010087447.1:0-24583 GCA_026074375.1 Tanacetum coccineum
AAATAAATACTAGATGAATTAGCCAAGCATACTCAAGCAATATAAATCATAATCAACAAAAGGAATTGAAGACATGAATTAAGATAGATATGATAATCAAACCATTACAAGATGTTTATGGCATGAATTAAGTCTTCTAAGTTGCTAGAAAAACACCTACCCAAACCCTAGAATCGGACTTAGGGTTGGGGGCTTGATAAAAACAAAGTTATGAGGCTGTATTTGTAGGCAAAACCCTAACCGACCTTTATGACGGCGTCACCAATAACATGTGACGCCGTCGCAGCGACATCGTTGGTGTGGTTGTAGATTTTCTCGTTCTGAACGTGTGAGCTATTAAATCGTCGAAATCCGAGTTCGTATGAAGGAGTTATGATCAAACAATATCTGGTACTTCGCGCGCACGTCGAATAATTATCTTTATCTAGACTCTTCTAAGGTTTCTTTAGGTCGGCTATGTTATGACGTCGTCGCCAAATCTCTGACGCCGTCATGGGTTGAATTGTGACGGCATCATGTTGTATTGGTGACGCCGTCTCCAGCTGCTGAGAACATTATCTTGAGTGATGTTGGTGTAGGTCCGTAGTCTTGTCCGTTTCTTCTCCAAATGAGCCCAAGTCACGTGTAATTCTTCCAAATGTCTTCCAAATGCAAAATACCTAAAAAAGAACGATTAAGTACCTATTTTGGGCATAAATGTACGATTTAGAGGGTTAAACGACCAAAAAAAAGTGTATAAATTGACACCTCATCAAATACCCCTACACTTGGGATTTGCTTGTCCTCAAGCAAATAGGCTTTTCTACCTAGATAATAACAATATGAGGGGTCATTTTACTTACTTTTTAAAAGTATTTTACAACACAACCTTTTAGACCTCATAATTAAAAGCACGAAAAATATATACTAGCACCTCACATAAGTGTTTGGGGATTATCTCTTTCACTCGGTTGTATAATAAATTATAACATATGGGGGAAACAGAAAATAAACACTCATTACCTGTCATAGCATATAAATTACCATAAGATTGTTAAAGGATCAAACCTCCACCGCTAGGTGCAATTATTATTCATTACTATCTAAGAGGTCTTTTAAAGGGTTGTGGGGTGTAGGTGTAAGATAACATATAAAGGAAACGGAAACGGATGGGATACATTTGGGTGGCTTTGGGTGAATTTGGAGTGGAAGGGTTAGCTAATTATTTACACGAATACACTTTGGTTTGGTTGCTAAGCCAAGAATCAGACGAAGATCCACAAACTCTACACAACTCTACATCAATCTCTTTCTTTTTCTTTTCTTTTTTTAAATAACATAATACATCACATGGGGTTCATAATACGTACCCCTACACTTGAGCTTTTTACATGCTCGATATTTACAATCTAACTAATGACCCAATTTGAGGTGGATCAAAATAACATGGAAATCATTTAACAAACATATGTGGGGTATTGGCTTAACTTTTCTTCCCTATTCTTCCACAAAATAAATACTACCATGAATCTCAATCGTCCCAAAACTGTATTTACAAGGATAAGGACTTAGCAACCGTGTACTCAAATAATTAACTTGGGTTAAACATAATAATGTACTAAAAAGGAGTATATACAAGGTTGGATAAGGTGATTTAGGTGTAACGATTGGTTTAAGGGTGGCAATGCTCTTCATTAATAACCTGGAATCCACCAAAAAATTATGAGAACCGTGAAAAGGGATAGGCTAAGAGGATTGTACTAGGCGTATCCTACACTAATGATGAGTGCATGGCAAGGGTGTGGGACAGTTATATGATCGGCGTGACCATCATAACAATTACAGGTTTAAAACATGGGTTAATCCTAATGCCTCTTTTCAAGCAAATCCTAATACTTACTATGCGATCTCGAGATGCATCACAATAACAAGTTCTAGAATTTAATATACTACCGGTATACTCATATAATTTAATACCGATCTCAATGCTCCAGAAAAGGTGACAAAGACCACACATACACATCCGTAACGACAGAATAGACACATGTGACTGCTCACTCCTTAACTCGAGAAAGCTAAAGGTATAAACTATCTTGGGTATCAATAATAGATACCCGAATTCCTAAAGATCTAAGGGTGAACCTCACATTTTAGGGTAGAATTCTGAGGCTTATTTTGCTAGTCATATAAATTCCTATCCATGAGATGCTATTAATACTCGGTTTTCATCAGTATGTGTCATAAAAAAATTTAAATTTGGGTAAAAATTACCTCTTATGTTATGTTTTGATATATTACCCATCATTTTAAGGACAAAGCAAATGGCAAATGAAAGACTAGTTTCTAAGGCTTATTTTCCCCCTACACTTAAGTTGAACATTGTCCCATGTATTTAACCCATTTTGTATAATTATTGCAAAGAATTGTTACTTAATCGTTTATATTTGAGAATTGTAGTAATTACGGAGTACTTGGTGAATATTAGCAAAAGGGGCGTATTCTGGAGCTTAAACAAAGATATTTTGAAGATTAATGATTCTAACAACCAATACGCCGTATCCATCAAGGAAGATACGGCGTATGTGTGCCTGCACTCACCAAAGACCACAAAGGAAACAAACTCAATACGCCGTATCCAGAGAAGACCAATACGCCGTATTCAAGATATAGTATGTGAAGATTCTGGAAGATATCAAACGTGGTCCCTACTCCAAGAAACTCCAATTCGCCGTATCCAATCCCTTGGATATGCCGTATCAAACCGACTTCCAGACCCTATAAATACAAAACTTAAAAACGAGTTTTAAGTGTGCTAAATCATATTCTCGATACCTAAACCACAAAAGTCGATTTTCAGAGGAGAAAAAGAGCAGAAGAGGTCTTGCAACGCATTCCAATCCATAGAAGACAACGTGTAATTTCTTATACTTTTGTAATCGTTCAGTTTTTGGTATCATTCGTTAACTCGGTTAGTTTACCTTGGCTAAAACAATTACTCTTGTATTAATTATGATGTTTGAAGGATAATACCTTTGGGTATTAGCCATTATTATGAAGATCTGAATGTTTGGTTTTGTTTATATCTTGATTGCTTAATTTATCATTGAATGCTTGTTTATGTTTATCAATTCATACTTGTTCACGTGCTTTTGTATGTGACCTATCTTTCAACTAGATCTAGTGATACGGACCAAGTAATCTAGATGCCAGGATAGCTCTCCATATAGTAATTTATACATCTAAAATCATAGGATCACAAGTATTGTCCTTCTAAAATCGTGCTAAGGATACGCTTCTAGCTTAACAAGTTAACGAAAACTGCCTTTGGTTTATTGAACATGTTGACTAGTAGGTGAATCTAAATAATTCAACAAGTAATGTTCTGATTCCATTTGATAGTTGGATAAGTGGACTACTAGAGTATAAATTGCCATTAAGTAATAAGTGGGTAAAGTCTCTATGAGCTAGGGTTTAACAAGATCACCATTGCTTTAATCCCTAAGATAGATTATAATCAGGTAATAAGGATGCTTTATGCGAATGCTTTAATTGTGATAGAATTAATGTGTCTAGGTCTTAGGATGAAGTCCCGCCTAAGTCTAAGAATGATATGCCTCTTCGAGATAAGTAATCATTGCACTGAATAAACAAACCAACTTCTAATCGGATTAATGATGGCTAATATAGTTTTCTATCATAAGGCTCGACCGCTCTTTTATCTTCTGTTAATTTGCTTGCGTGGGTTAAAGTGTCTTGAATTGATTGTAGTCACCAACCAAACCCGTGCCAGTCTCTCAGGCTGAAACCCCCCTTTTACCTGTTAGAATTAGGATTAGAACTAACATAGGATTAGCATAGGTTTGACTTAGATTAGAATTAACTTAGATTAGATAACCAAAATATAAATAAATTGAGAGATTTAACCTCGCTTCAAGTGTTCGACACCCTACTTACCACGAATCTACCACCGACCGGGTACACTGCCCGTTAAAGTGTTGTTTTTGGTTAAGTCGGCAAAATATAAATTTAAAACTTGAAAGGAATGACATTTTTATGAACAAATACACAGAGAAGAGATAGACTACGAGAAAGCTAATTGACAAGAAATTTAAATCTCACTTGATAGGAATCTTGTGAGTAGACCTAAGCTAGATTGAATCCGAAACCTACGCTATTCCCTGGCAACGGCGCCAAAAACTTGATGTGCGGTCGTCGTAGGACTTCCACAAGAAGTTTTACAACTCCCTAGGCAGTGTACCTAATCGTTATAGCGTAGTATATGCAAGGCTCGGGGGTTGTTATCGTTCTCTAAGGGAATAGCACAGTGAATGCCGAATTTAATGTTCACTAAGGTCTAATGGTTGAAGGAAGATTAATTTTGTATTTTTATGTTTTTTATTGAAAGAGAAGTAAACTGTTTGGTTTTGAGAGTCTGGTTCCTGTATTAACTAATTCTACTTTTAATATAATCTTAATAAGGATTTCAATTATACAACGAAGTGTATTCACTTGGGATGCACTACTCCTGCCTAGCTATCAAAGTCTACCTATTGCTTGTCAGACACTTGAGATGTAATGTGTAATTATTTCCTAAGTCATGAACGAATTACACGAACCCTCCGTCTACTTAGTAATCCGCTAGAGCAACACACAAGTAAGGTAGTATGAAGACTATTACCTGGTCCCTAGGAGCACACAAAGTGCATGTGAAATATATTAAAAAGTGGGATCAACCATATTAAGGGCAAGGTAGTTTCAAGACTGTTGACCCGATGGGTATGCTTTCTTCACAATCATTTTCCATTAGACATATCAACTCTGCCTGATACAGAAACGAAAAAGTGTCGGTTTTCTAGAGCCTAACACGCACATCCATGAAAAAAAGAAAGGCAATAGGAAACTAAGAATTTCAATATTAATCAATTAGACTAATTGAATCTTTCACAAACAACAGTACAATCAAATTAAGACAATGTTCATGCAATCCCAATTAATACTAGATGAATTAGCCAAGCATACTCATAAGCAACTATTAAACATCAATCATACGAAAGAATTTAATGAGAGATGAATAAGATGATATGATAATAAACATAATTATAAGATGTTTATGGCATGATTTAAGTCTTCTAAGTTTCTAGAAAATCACACCTACCCAAACCTAGAATCGGACTTAGGGTTGGGGGCTTGATAAAAACAAAGTTATGAGGCTGTATTTATAGGCAAAACCCTAACCGACCTTTCATGAATGGTGTCACCCTTAACATGTGTCGTCGTTACATCGTCATCTTTCGTATGGTTGTAGATTCTCTCGCTCTAAACGCGTGAGCTGTTGAATCGTTGAATCCGAGTTAGTATGAAGGGAGTTATGAATCAAAAACAATATTGGTTACTTCGCGCGCGCACGTTGATATGGTCATCTTTATCTTAGAATCTTCTAGGTTTATTTTAGATCGGCTATGTTATGAGACGCCGTCACCAATCTCTGAGCCGGTCTCAATGGGTTGTATAGGCCCACGATGGCGTTAAGTTGTATTGGTGAGCCTTCTCCTAATACTGAGAAATTATCTTGAGTGATGTTGGCCTGTCAAGTCGCGTAGTCTTTGTTCGTTTCTTCTTCCAAATGATAGCCGCAAGTCACGAATAATTCTTCCATATGTCTTTCACAATTTCAAAATACTGTGATAAAAGGCCTCACGATTAGAAGGTATCTATTTTGGGAATAAATGCACAATTTAGAAGAGGGAAGTTTTGTTAAACGACTCCTGGAAAAAGTGTATAAAAATGACACTTCATCACTATTGTGAGCAGGAGAAAAACTAGTTCCATGTTGTGAGATTTAAAAGACAAAAGACATGACCTTTAGTGAGATACAAGAGAGTCATCTTTTGTATTTTATGATCTAGTTTTAGTAATGTCTGTTTTTTTAATTTGTGCAGACAATTTTGTTTGCAACGTAAATGGTTTAGATAGTGGGTCAGTTTGATGAGAAAAATACTGTTTAGTGATTGTCTTATAATTGTTAGCATTTGGTAGCATGGTTCCTTTATGATCTTCAGCCATTTTAGCTTGAAGTGCTTCATCTCTTTTGAACCATTCAATGTCATAGTGATCAGTTGTGGTATGGATGGAATTGCCACAAACTTCACATCTTTTGAAGGGATGTTGAGGATTTCTTGGATTGATCTTTCTCTCTTGAGAGATTATCCTGTTATGACTATTTGTTTCATGATCATAACTTCCATAAATTTCACAAATGGGATAGAACAAGCAGGTCACCAATATAATGATCCTATACTACCATAGATGAGATGCATGGTGAAAAGAAGCGGTTTTGATTGTTTGGATTGTTTAGATCTTGATGAAGATCTACCAAGACTTTTGAGATGTTGATACATGTTTATGGTGCACATGTACTCAGCATGATCACAGGTTCTGTGATTAGTTTTTCCACAAATCATACAAAACAGGACTTTGTAACATTTCTCAGTGAGATGATTTTTTAATCCACAAAGTTCAGAGCTCCTTTTGAGTTGTGGGTTTTTTATGTTTTGAAGAGTGTTTTGGGAACCTTGTTTGTCTCTAGATTGAGATGACTGATTTTTGCTGACTTGTAGTTTTAGATCATTGAGTTCTTTTATTACAGTAGCCAAAGGAGGATCATCTTCAATTTTCACACGTCTTTGGTTTACCAGAAGGAGCCTGAGTTTGGAAACTCTTTTAAAAGTTGAGAGCTTTGCGTGACCCCTTAGCAGGAGTTGAAGATGGTTCATTTATTATGACACCTTTTAAAGTTTTAACTTTGAATGTGGATTTTGACCTCAAAATTCATTTGATAGTGATGACATCAAATAACGTCTATTTTATAGCATCATTTATCCCATGTATTTAACCCATTTTGTATAATTATTGCAAAGAATTGTTACTTAATTGTTTATATTTGAGGAAAATGCCATGTAATTACGTAGTTACTTGGTGGAATATAGCAAAAGGAAGACAGCGCATTCTGGAGCTTAAAACGAAGATATTTATGAAGATTAATGATCTCTGGCAACCACTATCGACCGTATCCATCAAGAAGATACGGGCGTATGGGTGCATGCACTCGCCAAAGACACAAGGAAACAAACAATTACGCCGTATCCAGAGAAAGACCATACGCTCCGTATTCTAAAGATATAGTATGGGAAGATTTCTGTAAGATATCATACGTCGGCGTCCTACTCCAAGAAAACTCCAATTCTCCTGTATCAATCCTTGGATATGCCGTATCGAATCGACTTCCTGACAGTATAAATAGAAAACTCAAAAACAAGTTTTAAGTGTGCTAAATCATATTCTTGATACCTAAACTACAAAAGTCGATTTTTAAAGGAGAAAAAGGGAAGAAGAGGTCTTGCAATGCATTCCAATCCATAGAAGACAACGTGTAATTTCTTATACTTTTGTAATCGTTCAGTTTTTGGTATTATTTGTTAACTCGGTTAGTTTACCTTGGCTAAAAACTCAATTATCTCTTGTTTAAGTTATGTTCGTTTGAAGGATAATACCTTTGGGTATTAGCCATTATTATGAAGATCTGAATGTTTGGTTTTGTTTATATCTTGATTGCTTAATTTATCGTTGAATGCTTGTTTATGTTTATCAATTCATACTTGTTCACGTGCTTTTGTATGTGACCTATCCTTCAACTAGATCTAGTGATAGTAATCTAGATGCCAGGATAGCTCTCCATATAGTAATTTATACATCTAAAATCATAGGATCACAAGTCATTAGTCTTCTAAGACTCATGCTAAGGATACGCGCTTCTAGCTTAACAAGTTAATGAAAACTGCCTTTGGTTTATTGAACATGTTGACTAGTAGGTGAATCTAAATAATTCAACAAGTAATGTTCTGATTCCATTTGATAGTTGGATAAGTGGACTACTAGAGTATAAATTGCCATTAAGGTAAAATAAGTGGTAAAGGTCTCTCTATGAGCTGAGGAGTTTAAAGACAATGATCACCAATGCTGATTATTCTCCTAAGATAGATTATGATCAGGTAATATGGGTATGCTTTATTGACGGAATGCTTTAAGTGTGAATCAGTATTAATGAGTCTAGGTCCTTTAGGATGATAGTCCGCATAAGTCTAAGAAATGATATACCTTCTTCGAGATAAGTAATTCATTGCACTGAAATAAACAATCAACTTCTAATCGGATTAATGATGGCTTAATGTAGTTTTTCTATCATAAGCCTCGACCCGCTCTTTTATATTCCTGTTAAATATGATTGCGTGGTTAAAGTGTCTTGAATTGGATTGTAGTTACCCAACCAAGCCGTGCCAGTCTCTCAGGCTGATAACGCCCCCTGTTTAACTTGTTAGAGATATTAAGATTTAGTGACTAACATAGAGTAGCATAGTTTGACTTAGATTAGAATTAACTTAGATTAGATAAACCATAAAAATATATAAATAAATGAGAAGATTTAAGAACCTCTATTACTTTTTCATGTGTTTTAATCATTCTCCATACTACACATGAATTGTACACTGACCGGCGTACACTGCCCGTTGTAAGTTAGTCTTTAAGTGTTGTTTTTTGTGTTATGTCGCAAAATAAATTTAAACTTGAATCATAAAAAATATACACCACACAACGACTCATCATTTTTTTGGCGCATTACGGGGAGTGAAAATTATCTGATTTTATTTTTATGGTTTTGGTTTTTAGATTAGATTAACCCTTTACGGTAGTGTACATTAGATTAGATGTAATTTAGATAAGTTTATATTTCCTGCTTGTTTGACTTTACTCTGTCTTGTGTGGATCGGAGTATCCGTTTATAACATAATACGTAATTGTTATTTATAAAAGTTTTTCTAGTAAGATTGTTAACAGGAATGGACGATAAGTACATTACTATGAGTGACTATATAAACGGCATTGAGGATGAGAAGGAGAAAGCTCGAAAACGTGGGAAAGTTTTAACTGGGAAACTGCTAAGTATGGTAAGATCTGGTATGATGAAGACATTCACGACCTCAGATCCGTTGAAACCGAATTCCCAGCTACAGCCTTTAATGACGAGGTATCATCTGAAAAAACACTTTCTTGTGAACACACGGTAAGTTCTCTTAACGATGAAAATGACTTTAGTATTTCATTTGATGATTCCGACGATGAAGATTACACGGTAATTTTTGACAAAAACTCGTTTTCTTATAAAAAAATTTCTACCAATGATTTGAAAACGGATTCGGAAAACGATAATGAAAAAGTCATGCTTTCACTTCCATCACCTGAGCCTGCGATCAATTGTTTTGATGATTTAGACTTCTTTAAAGATTTTGAGAATTAATTTCCAGCCATTGTTTACAATGATGTCCAAATGTCTAAATCAGATTTATTAACTGTACCGATCTTAAGCCCTTAATATATCGATGAATTTGATTTAAATGATGAAATATCATTGTCCGAATATGATGAAGAGGAACAAAATGTTTTGTACTTTAATGATCTATTCTCCTTCAACATTATTCATCCTGCTGATTTAAAGTCAGAAGAAGACAATGATGATAGTGAGATCGATAAAATACAGTCTTCGATGGGTAATGAAATCACACAAGGATCAAATATACTTTCTGAATCAAGTCACGATAAAATCACTAAAACTTTCAGAACGGGAAGTTTTGTCATGAACTTAAAAGTAAATATCGTGATTTGGACTTATTACGCAAACGGAATGCTATTCTATCTCATTATGAATTTGTATGTGCCGTTTGGCATTCCGTTCGACCCTAAACGATATTATAAGGATGGTGATTATGCACGAATGTTGCGGAGGCCAAGGTAAGTTTTCTTTGCTATATTTAAATTAAGAAAATTGGTCTCTAAAGGATGAATACGGCGTATTAGGTTAAAACCTATACGGTGTATCCACTATTTTTATTAAATATTGACTAAGTCAACAAAACTCGCCAATACGGGGTATTAATCATGAATCGATACGGCGTATCGAGTTTGGGTATAAAAACCCCTCTGATACGTCAGATTGAGTTTTACCACTACCTTTTTCACTCTACACACAAAAATGATTTTACCACAAATTTGTTAGAAGATCTCTTGTTCTTAATTCGTAATCGCACTCTTTTCTTCATCAAGATCATACGGTAATAAACTTTTCCCTTTTCCCCTTTTTGATTTTTTGATTCAAATCTAATTAGGGTTAGGGTTTGGTTTATAGAATCAGGGGATATGCTTTAAGTTTAGATCTTATTTGCCCCTCCCCCAGAACTAGAATAAGCTATTTGGTAGAATTGTTGAAACGGGTCAAAGTGGGTAAAAAGGGGAATCCCCTTTTCGTTTTCATATTGCAGAGCAATACGGCGTATCCACTAACATGGATACGGCGTATTGACTCAATCTTACCCCATTTTAAAAACACCAATACGGCGTATTCAATAAAATGAATACTGCGTATTAATCTAAAAAGGGATCCTGAACATAATGCCTATACGTCATATTGAATAAATCTATACGGCGTATTAACCATATTGATCCCTATACGGCGTATCCATTTATGAATACGCCATATCCACCATCAGACCAGAATGTTCAAAAATCTATAATCTTTGTGTTGTTCTCGTTGATTTTGCAGATATGGCTCTTCCACCACGTGATCAGAGGCACCAGTACCTTAGGAACGAGGGATTATAGTACATGGATGTTGATATTGCGGATTTCGAGGCGAGATTAACTAGGATATACAAGAGGGAGGTGCACAGGGTGCAGGTATTTGATTTTGTGGGATTGCCGGATTTGATGGCTGAGGGATTGAGTGCTATGATGCTGATGGAGCATAGGGATGCTCAGGGGCAGAGCGTGTTTACTAGCTGAGCTTGGAGGTGGCTTTTTGATATTAGAGGCCCGTTGGTACACAAGCTTATTTTGGAGGTTTTCAGTACATCCAGTTTTGGAGAGGCGGTGACTGATTTAGACACAGTTGGAGCCATACAGTTTTAGTTGGGAGGAGTTAGGAGGTGTATGAGCTGGAGAGAGTTTATTTTGGCCTTGGGATTATACACTGCTGAGGAGATGCTGACTGTTGGATTCGGTGCTTACTGGGCCGAGAGCGCGAGACAGATCCCTGACAAGGGGGATCTGAGGGATTATTGGATAGGGATCTCATCTGCTGGAGATTTCCTTGACACAACCCTATCTTACACTACGATACGGGATCCGATTCTTAGGTTGTGCCATAGGTTGATTTATTGTAGTATTGCTGGGAGGAGTCAAGCACCTGAAAAGGTGACCAAGACTGATTTGTTTTACTTGAGGGGGATGGACGTTAGCTCGATCAACGTCCCTTATTTATTGGCTAGGTATTTGAGGTTATTTGTTGTTGGGAGGAAGAGCGGGGCTTATATTTCTGGTGGACAGTTTGTAGCTCGATTTGCTGAGCATTTTGGACTCCTGACCACGGAGATACTTTAGGGGTTGACGGTTATTGCCCTTGAGCTCCCGATTATTGATATGGCTGAGTTAGTGAGGTTACAGATCTATATGGAGGTTGATGATACATGGGATTGGGTAGCCTTAGGACCAGAGAGGCAGCCCGATGCTATGGTTGGTGCCCCTGGAATGGCTCATGATACTCTTGCTGTTGACGAGGGTGTCTAGGTTGTTCCGGCACCCATACAGGTACCTCAACAGCCACCACCACCACCACCCCCAGCTGCTACCAGGACTCTGCCACAGAGGATAGCCAGATTAGAGGAGGACGTACACGAGATTCATGGGGCATTAGCTGAGCAGCGTGAGGTAATTGGTGCTATGGCCAGGGATTTCTCGAGATTCACCGTATGGGCCGCCGATGGGATTGCACAGCTATTAGATTCTACCCGAGTTACCTACACTCTGTACTTTGAGACCCGCATTCCATACCAGGGGCGCGTGAAACAAAGGACTGGCAAGGCTAGCACCTCCACAGCCCAGCAGGACCAGCAGCAGCCTGACCCATGATCCTCCTATCCTTATCTTTTGTTTCTATCTCCTGTACATTTATATTATTTATACCATGTTGTACCTAAGAACTGCTTATCTTTTGTATATATATCATGGTATGACATTTTGACTTGTTTGTGTATGATAGAATCAAGCTTGGCAGTAAGTTCAACACCATAGCTCGTGAATACATTTCAGATACAAGCATCATATCCAAACATGAACTACAAAATTGAGAAGAGAGATGATTTCAAATGTGAGAAGCTGAAGAAAAGTCTAACTTAAAGACATCGCTGTAAACAAAAGTGCTTCCCGGGAGACAACCCGGATTGTTATTTAATTTTATCGAGTATGTCTTCCCAAACATCTATACGGTGTATCCGCTCCATACCATACGGCGTATTAATTGTCTAGACGTTATCAGTCTTTACTTTTTATGTACTTTAAAAACATTATTGTCAGTTCTGGCAATACGGCGTATTCATGCACATGATACGACGTATTCACCAAAACTGACCCGTATTTAGTTTGTTTAGTTTAAATTAAATTAACCGTAGGTACCAAGATAGGAATACATGTTTTTTCCTCTATTTTATACAGGACCTCGTGAAAGAAATATCGACGAATATTGGTGGATAATTTACAAATCTGGAGAACTTAAAGTGTTGGAGTCTTGAAACTTCAAGGCGGCTGTTCAACACAATCTTGCTCAATAAACTCAACATGGAGAATCTACCGAGCAAATATCAAGGGAGTTTCTCATCCTAATTCTTTTTAATTCCCGTATTTAGTGTTTTATCTATATAATGAGGACGTTGGATAATTCAAGTAGGGGGATGGAATTAGAATGTTTACTTGTCATTTTTACACTAAAATTCTTAAATTATGCTCAAATTTAAAAAATTTTCAAGCATACTTTTTGTGAAATTACTTGATACATAACCCGCACACAATAACCCTGGTTAGATATTGTGAGGATTTAACCTATTTGTTTCCAAATGTTTACCCAAATTCCACAAAAATATGAGTGTGCCGGTGATGTAGTAGACTTTAGAACTTGGCTTGGTATATCTATTCGAGACCGCAATAATGAGTACTATGGATTTAGATGGAGTAACTTGTTTAAATTGGTAAATTTTAGGATTTCACCCAAATCGCCTTTACATGTTGCTTATTAACTAACTACACTGGTTAGTTAACCCCCGTATAAACCCTTTGTTTACTCTCATTTTAAGAGTAAGATACCCCTAGAACAACCCGTAGAGACAATCCTTTAGGAACTACACCAATTATTTGTTTCATTACACCTTTACACCTTAGCCTACCCTGTTAGATTAAGTTTATTTTACAGTTGCTAGTTGCTTAAAGTGTAAAGTTTGTATTTCCCGAGTCTTATGTCAATTTTGGTACGATTGGAAGAAATTCGCACATTGCAAATGGGAATGTATATTATAGTCAAAACTCATGTATTTTTACTACCATCACAATTAATGGTACGTCCGAAGAATGAAGAATTATCAAAGGAATTATCATATTTTGATCGTGAAAGATGGTGAAACTACACCGAGTTCGTAGTATATATGTTAAGAAAAAATAGAAAAAAACAGAAAAATCGCACAAAAAAAAAAGAGGAAAATTTAAAGATAATCTTTTTCGCAACTACCGAAGGAAATACAACGAAGAATTGATTATAACGTTGATACAAATCGATGATGTAGAGTATTGTATAAGTGGAAGATATCGCCACTTGCCTTGTAAAGTATGTAAAGTATGGAATGATTGGGAAGTTAACCGTTACAAGAACGCCAACATTAGGTGTATGTTTTGATTTATGATCAAACTATGTAAATAGATTTTGTGTCTTTATCATGGTAACGTTCGGGAAAAGGTTCTAGCGACTTTATAATTTTAGACTTAATCTATTTGTTTCGTAATTTTTATTTAACAACAATTTAATTCTCTTTCCTAATCATTAACCATGGGTTTTACGCGAATGAGGATGTGATCGAGCATGCATGTCTATTCCGTCGTTATGGCTATGTATGGATTTCTCAGCTGCCTTGTTGGTTTATTACTATTGGTGAAAGTTAGAAGATCCATACCCTATATTACTCTACTATTCCTACTCTTTAGCTTATTCGAGGTGGGAGTGAGCAGTCACATGTGTCTATCCCGTCGTTACGGGTGTGTATGTGTGGTCTTTGTTTGCTCGTTATATATTGGTATCTATAAAAGATTAGTTCAGAGTAATCAACCCTAAAGCCTTCTCATATAAACCCTATTTACCTTTTATAAACTTGTTTACTCCTTAGCTTTAGCGGTGGAGATTTGTTATCCTGCAAGCTTATGATCGAATAAATCCATCACGACCGAATGAAAATTGACGAATTAGTTACATGTTACCACATACTTATTTGAGTGATATGAGTGTTTACCATCTATCCTATTCCGGAGGTGTTTGTTGTGTACTATAATAGATCGAAAAAATCTTTAAAACGAAAAATATCCTTAGGGATACATTTTTATAAACTTCTAAAGGCTACTATGAGGACTAGTAGGATTCCAAGTGGGGGAATTTGATGACATCAAATAACTTCTATTTTTTACATCATTAATCCAATGTATTTTAACCCAATGTTTGGTATAAAAATTTCAAGAATTGTTCCTTAATCATTTATATTTTGAGAATTGCAGTAATTACGAGTACATAGGAGGAATATTACAAAAGGCGCGCATATCTGTAGCTTAAACAAAATATTTTGAAGATTAATGATCTAACAACTAATACTTCGTTATCAAGAGAATACCAATACGCGTATTTAAGAATATATATGTGAAGAATCCTGTGAAGATAATCAAACGTGTCCCTACTCTAAGAAACTCCAAAACGACAGTATCCAATCCATTGGAATACGCCTATCGAGACTGACTTCCGAGACCCTATCAATACAAAACTCAAAAACGAGTTTTAAGTTGCTAATCATATTCCTGATAACCTAAACCACAAAATTCAATTTCAAAGATAAAAAGAGCAGAAGAGTTCTTTCTAATGCATTCTAAATCCATAGAAGACAAGTGTATTTCCTTAAACTTTTGTAATCGTTCAAATTTTTTGGTATCATTCGTTAACTCGTTAGTTTTACCTTGCTACAACAATTACCTGTATATATGATGATGTTTGAAGCTAATACCTTTGGTATTAGCCATTATTAGGAAGATCTAAATGTTTGGTATTGGTTATATCAATTGCCTAATTTATCGTTGAATGCTTGTTTATGTTATCAGTTTATACTTGTTTACGTGCTTTTGTATGCGACCTATCATTCAACTGGATCTAGTGATATGGACCAAGTAATCTAATGCCAGATAGCTCACCATCTAGTAAATTAATAACTAGAGATCATAGGAATCACAGTGTATTTCCCTTCTAAAATCGTGCTAAGGAACGCTTCTGGCTAACTAGTTAACAGAAAACTGCAATTTGGTTTATTGAACATGTTAACTAGTAGGTGAATCTAGATAATTTCAACAAGTAATGTTTTTGATTCTATTAGATAGTATGGACAAGTGCCTGCAGAGTATAAATATGTCCATCTAGGAATAAGTGGGTAAAAGTCTTTATAGCTAGGTTATAAACACGATCACCATTGCTTTAAATCCTAAGATAGATTATAATCCAAGGGGTAATAAGGATTCTTTATGCGAATGCTTTTAATTGTTGACAGAATTAATGTGTCAGTTTAGGAGAATGAAGCCCGCCTAAGTCTAAGAATGATATACCTTTCGAGATAGAGTAAATCATTGGCACTGAATAAACTAACCCACCTTCGAATCGGGATTAATGATGGCTAATATAGTTTTCTATCATAAGGCTCGACCGCCTTTTATCTTCTGTTAATTTGCTTTACGTGGGTTAAAGAGATCTTGAATTTATTGTAGTCACCAACCAAGCCCATGCCAGTCTCTTAGGCTGAAACCCCCCTTTTACTTGTTAGAATTAAGATTAGAACTAACATAAGATTAGCATAGGTATGACTTTGATTAGAATTAACTTAGATTAGATAACCAAAATATAAATAAATTGAGAGATTTAACCTCGCTTCAAGTGTTCGACACCCTACTTACCACGAATCTACCATTGACCGGGTACATTTCTCGTTAAAGTGTTGTTTTTGGTTAAGTTGGGAAAATATAAATTTAAAACTTGAATCATAAAAATATACACCACACAACGACACATCAGATAGTCTTTGTCCAGAAACAGGTGCAGCACCATCCAACTTCTTTAGTGGAGGAAGAGGGGTGCTACAAACTGAAGATTCATCTGCTGAATCATAATCAGTCGCTGAAGACTCAATGACAGCAACTAGAGGATCAGTTGTATTTCTTTGAGACTCAGCTGGAAGAATTCTACCAGTGTCATGATTTGGCAAGATAAAACCTTCAGCTTCTGATAACCAGGGTCTTTCAACACCTGGTATGGAAGCTTTCATGTTATAGACTAAAGATTTTATAAAGACTAAGTCTTAAAGCCCAGAGCTGGAGGGATCTTTAATGATTTGATCAACACCTATAATTCTCTTCTTTTGAGAGGGAATTTGTTCACTGATACACTGATTTACTTGTTTAAAACTGTTGAGCCATGTCTTAGTGATAGATTTTAGCTCATTTAGTTCTTTTCTTAAGTTTTTATTCACTTTGAGAATTTTAGTGCTTGCATGCTGCATAGTAGTATAATCAAGTTTTGCTTGTTTTAGTACTAAGAGCTGTTCTTTGCATGTGTTCAGTGTTTGAACAAGATCTCTATGTTTAGATAAAAGATTATTTCTTTGTTCTTTAACATAGTTAAGATCAATACATAAATAATCAAGAAAAGATTTTCTTTCCTCATTATCTTCTAGTTCAAGAAGAGTACATACCTTTCTTATAGAGATCTGAACCCATTCCCCATTTCTTGCACATTCTTTGCAGACAGAAAATCTTTCTTCTACATTAAATGTTATTAGAGCCTTGACTTCTATTACTTCATTGTCATCAGATGACACATCCCATTCATAGGTTTCAGCAATGAGTCCCTTATTTTTGACTAGTGTGGAGTTGGAAGTTAAAGCACCAGGACTGAGTAGAGCGAGTTTAGGCTTGACTTTGTTGTATTTACCTTCAAAGTCTTTTAACTCAATTTTGTGGTGAGAGGAGCTGGTAAGTCTAGGCTGGGTTTTGTTTTAATTTGGTGAAGGAAAGGAAGGGACAAAAGTTTTTAAGAAACAGTCTCTTGCAAAGTGACCATTTCTACCACATTTGTGGCATTGAGTATCTTTAGTTGCCTTTGCACCACTGAATCTTTGACTCCCTTTTTTGAAGAATCTCTTAGACTTGGCTAAGAGAACTCTAGCTTGATATTCCTCTTTAAGGTCATTCAAGTATTCTTGACTGCTTCTTGTATCTTCTTCATTATCAGGGCTATTTTGGAAGTCCTAGACAATTGAGGTTGAGATGAAGGTAGTTGGTATGTGCTTAATTACACATACTTTTCACCTAATTAAACGAGATAAAATGACCAATAATGACCAAAAACAGACATTAAATTGCCAAAAATGTATTTGTTTTGCTTTGTGTACTGTGCAGGTATCGGATATTCACTAAAAGAAAAAAACCGAAGCCGAAGATATAATTATCTTATTGGGCTAACCCGTTCCCCACTTAATGGGCCGAATCAGCCCAATATGTTTATTTATTAATTATAAAGCCCAAAACCATTTAACCAACCACTTAACCCTGTTAGCCCAATTACCCTATAACTGTTTTTACAGTTTGTCCTTAGGGACTAACACTGTTAGTCCATATTATATTACACCTTTAGTCCCTATCATCCTTACCTCTTTACATCTTTAGTCCCTTTCCCCTAACCCTGTTATCAAAATTAAACCCAATACCCCTAAAACCCTTTTCCCGCCATTGTCACTATTCATCTATCCCTAACAAAATTATACCCTGCAAACCAATAAAACCCTCTTAACCCTTTACCTCACAATCTGACACCCAATTTAACGTATTATGTCACATAAAGACAAGCCACGATGGCAATCCCATGAGAGGTTATTGGTTGATTGGACATGGATATTAATCAAGGGTTATGATTCAAAGCTTGAAAAGAAAGAAAGATTCAAAGGCCAAGATGAAGGGTTCAATCCTCCTCACACAAGAAACACAACTAGCACACCCTATGCCCTTAGTTTCGATATAAGTAGATTAGGATTTTGTAGATTATAAATGACATACAAGAACAAGGAATTAAAAATAGATCTGGAGGTATGGTAAAGTAAAATAAATGTAAAGCCATTTTATTAGAGAATAAAGGAAGAAAGATGGAAAGAGTGTGTGTGTTAGAGAGAAAACACACACACATACACACACACTTTTACAAAAGTGAGCTTCACCCCTCCATGGAAGTATGGAGGGGGTATTTATAGTCCTAGTGACACACAACTATCGTAGCTTGTCATTATTAGTCCCTATGTGTCACGCTATAAATAAACTAATGTAATTCTGTGTTTGTCACCATATTTTAAGGCTAACAATCTTCCCCCAATATGTGGACACATACGAAATTACTTACAATGTTCCTAACAAGTACAAATACAATTAAGTAAAGTCTTCCAAAGCGCTTCCAAAGCTGAATTTGTCCTTCGAGTTCTCTTGGTCTTGAAACTTGTACTCCAGCTTGGATCTTCATTGTCTTTACTTGTTCTGGAACCATTGTAGTATGAATGAGTTGGATTAACTTCCCCCAATTCATGCAACATGTCTTGAAAAGCTTTCTTCATAGACTTCTTTTTGGCGAAGTTTCTGAATCAGCTTCCCCCCAAACCAACATCCCTATCTTAAGCAGATTCTGAAACTTTGAAGTAGCTTAAAAAATCTTCTACTTGTCATTGACGTGCACAACGGAAATTTATAGAAGTCAAACCATACCAAATACTCCTGCTTCTTGTCATTAGGGCTTGGTGAATATTCGTTCGGGGGTGCATGCGAGAAATCAGCAACAATTCTTCTCACGTTTGCATAATACTTCATAAACCATATTTGGTAAAGTAGTATACACTACTTCCCCCTTGAAGTTGACATGGTAACATCAAAGTCAACTAAGTCCCGGGTGTACACATTTTCCCCCATGATGGTTTCGAAATCTTGGAAACATCATTGTCGTGTAGGCACATATACTCGAAAAGTTCTTATCTTAAGCACAAATCTTGAAATCCAAATGAACCATTACTATCTTGTCTTCAGAAACCGTAGAGGAGATGAAGCAAGAATCAAGAAAACTTAGTATAATCAAGGTCTTGTATATGAATGTCGTTGAAGAACTTTGAGAATTTTGCTTAGACTGTGAAGTACCTTTGTCTTGGAATCTCGTGAGAATTGCTGATTACATCTCAACCTTTAAATTCTCTGGCTAACTTTACCAACCTCGTATTCTGTCGGCTATTGTTGTGATCACTTGGTGAAGTAAACTCGATATACCAAACTTGAAAATGAAGTGAAATCCCCAAAAGTTGTTACTTAAGCTTGCACTGTTGTTGATTGAAGAACGGTGCAAGATTAAATCTATAAGTACTCTATACCCCACCAGAAAAGTATAAGAAGTACAACACCTCTTGAAATTATCAACATCGACTTCTGCGTGTGACACTGAGTACTACAACGTAACTCCTTTAAGTGATAGTTATCCAGGTCTGCAACCAACCACCCCTGACTGCTGGTAACTAGATAATTCAAGTCTTAATCATAAGCTATATACGTTCAAGCAAGTCATCAATTGATAGATTGGGTTTAAAGAAAAGGGGTAGAAAAATAGAAGGAAGTCTCGATGATGAAATAAGTAGACGCCTTTGTGAAATCTAACTTCAATCTTAAATAAGGGATACCAAATCAACTTCGTGATCACTTGTCATCGTAGTCCGAATCTCTAGCCGTTTGTCATTTATTGAATCTTTCAGGATCGTTTTAGCGTTATGTATCATGTTGTTTGTTTGTTTGTTTAAGAATGTCGTTAAACTAAGACACATGTTATTTTTGAATGTCGTTAGCGAATAAACATTGTCTAGTTCAACTTGTCATGAAAGTGTTTTATACCCGCCTCAATCATCATGTCCATACTAATCTAATAACACCAACTAATAATACCAAAAATTTGTCCAAACTTAACTAGTCATGAAGCCAAAAGACCAATTTTCGGATATAAAATTCAATCAAGTAATTCCAGCCTAATAGAACAAAACTAATTCCTGGTCCAACATGTATTACTTGGCCCGTTCATAAACCACTCATACCAGGCCCAATACTTATCATCACGGCCCAAATCATTAAAATAGATCCGGCTTACCAACAAAGTTGTATAACCTGGTTAAGAAAGTGATATAATCCTAAAAACACTTACTTAACCTAATAATATATCAAACGCAGTCATAACCCTAACCCTAATCATTTTTTCATCGCCTCCCACACACAGATACAATACATCTCAATTCATTCATCAATAATCCAACATAGTAACAAGAACATATTTCCTTCATAACATATTCTCAACGACATCCCAACCTCCTATCACCAGAAACCCAACAACCCACAACTAAGTCATTCGTGTAGTTTATTAACCCAAATTACGAGACCATAACTGAAATAACTTCTCATCTTCTTTCGGTTGATTTAAATCTCACAAGTGCACAGAAGACACAAGGATTCCAGATCCTTTGGAGGGTCTCAGGTAGGTCGCGAGTTTTTTTCATGTGTTTTTCCTATATTGAAACAAAGAATTGAATGGAAGCACTCTTGTTCTTATTCATTCTTGAAAGGTTTTCGTAAATTTAACAAGAAGCCTTGCTTCAAATAGATCTATGATGATATACTCTTTTATTTTTTTGTCTTTGATAACGAAGCTTACACAGAAATAAAGAGTAACCTGAGATCTTTTCTTTGTTTTTCGAGTCTTGGAGTTTGAGATGGAGATGCGGGATTATGATTGTGATTGAATTGTGACGAAGGGAGTATAGGGTAGGGATGGATTTGTTTGATGGTGTTTGTGACGATGGGTAAGTTAGATCAGTGGGTTTGTTGGATTGAGGCTGTGATGTTGTTGATGTTGTTGTAGTAGTGGTTTTTGTTTAGCATCGAGTCTGTTTGTCTACATTTTTTTTAGATATGTTGTAAACTCGGTAACAATCGAGTTACTTACTGAGTTAAAGATCTGTTTTAAACTCGATAACAACATCAGTTGACTTACTGAGCAAACTCAGTTGTCAAGATTCATTCTCGATGTCGAATTTGTAACATGTATGTACAAATCTGTTCATTGCATTCTTTTCTAACAACTTCGGAACCCATTTTCGGAAACATTAGTTATATTACCGAGTTTGTCCATTGACCAAAAGTTAATACTGAGTTTGTCAAAATCTGAAACTACTTTTGAGTTTGACTTTTTGACTAGTTCCGAATTTGTAAAATAAACAGTTTTAGAACATCTTATAACCGAATCTGACTGAGTTTGAATAGTACCGAGTATGAACAGTGCCGAGTATGAATAGTAAATGAACAGTAATGAACATTAATGAACAGTAACCGGACAACAACAAACATGACACAATACACTCCTGCAGCTCTGATGCCAATTGTAGATTATAAATGACATACAAGAACAAGGAATTAAAAACAGATCTGGAGGTATGGTAAAGTGAAATAAATGTAAAGCCATTTTATTAGAGAATAAAGGAAGAAAGATGGGAAGAGTGTGTGTGGTAGAGAGAAAACACACACACACACACTTTTACAAAAGTGAGCTTCACCCCTCCATGGAAGTATGGAGGGGGTATTTATAGTCCTAGTGACACATAACTATCGTAGCTTGTCATTATTAGTCCCTATGTGTCACGCTATAAATAAACTAATGTAATTCCGTGTTTGTCACCATATTTTAAGGCTAACAGATTTTCATTGTAGGAGAAAGGAGAGTAGGAGTAGTATAGGCTTATGCTCATTTTACTTTAAATTGTATTTTAATTTCAAGCTTTGTAACTTTTTAATATTAATGAAAATTTTAGTTTTAAGTAAAAAAATTTAATCTGTTTTATCCTAATGCAATTTAGCTTTAATCTGTTTCAAGACATTTAAATACGTTTAATAAGCTTTTATATACATGTGTTTCTTAGATAAGCTTTCTCAAAAGCTTATCTAGCAAAGGGACTTGCAAGTTTCCATTTTCACATTTTTAGCTTATTTACTGTTTGCTTATTCTACTACTTATTTTAGTGCTTATCTTTGCTTATTTATGCTTATTCTTGATGTTTATTGCTTATTCATGCTTGCTTAATGTTTAAATCTTATTTGTTTATGTTTTTATATAAAACTGTCACTTTTAGCTTAAAACTGCTTAATCTGTTTGCTTATTGATAAGTGCTTATCAGTTGTTGGATTTTGCTTATTAAGCCTTAATATTGTTAGTTGGTTATCTGTTTTTAAAAAAAATCTTAGTTTAAATCAGTGGAAATCAAGCTTAAAATGGATTTGAGATTTTTAAAGGAGTGTTTGGGTTAAGAGCTAAAACGGGTCAAATTAGTTTTAAAACTGTTTTGGGTCATCAATCCAACTTTGTCAAGCTCTTTTAAGTTGTTTTAATCAGTTTTCAAAAGTTTTTAAAGTCTAAAATTAAGTTTTAAGGTGTTTTCTACAAGTTCTTTAAATCTGTGGTTTTGAAAGTTGTTCAAACTATTTATATTTGATTTTTGCTAAAAAGATGTTTTAAGGTTTTGTTTATGCTTCAATTTATTTCTAAAATGCATTAGGAAAAGATAGTTAAGCATGCTTTTATCTTGTGAAAGTTTGGTCTAATCTGTCAAAAGTTTTGTTTCAGTTTTAAAGTTTAAAAAAGTCACTTTTAGATCTCATTTTTAGGGTAGTTAAATGATGTTTAAGGATCTAATTTTCTCAGCATAAGCTCATTGGATAGTGAGCTTAATCTGTTTAAGCTTTTTATGGTTTTAGACCTGCTTTTACTAGCTTATTATGAGGTCTTCAAGTAGCATAATTGTCATTTAAAATCCAAAAACTTAGTTAAAAACAACTTTTTCTCTTTGCTTTTTCTAGCTTATTCTTTTATCCTATTTGCTTAATTCTTGCTTTCATTTGCTTATTAAGTCATAATCTTCATCTGTTTTTAGGTTTTAGCTTTAGAATTTGCTTTTTAAGCTTTTTAAATAAGCTGTAAATTTGTCGTTGTATTCAAAAAGCCAAAAACAAAAGCTTAAGTCTGTCATTTTCCTTTACCTTTTTTTTGCTTATTTCCTTTAATGATTAGCTTATGTCTTTGCTTAATTGTGTTATTAGCCTTAGGTTCTTTACATGTTTTCACTTTTTAGCTTATTTTCATGTGCTTATTAGTCTTATTCTTAGCTTAAAAATAGTGGTAAAGTCTTTAGAATCTGTTTTAAAGTCTTCTGTCTTAATGCTTTTAAATCAAATTTTAGCTTATTCTGTTAGCTTATTTTTAGTACTTAGTGCTTATTAGGTTTAGATTTAAGTCTGTGTTAGCTTATTTGCCTTTTCTTTTAGCTTATTATGTCTAAAAAAACCAAACAGTTTTAGTAAATGTCACTTAGTCTTAAATAAGCCAATCTGTCACTTCAATTTGCTTATTGCTAGCTTATTTTTGAGTTTTAGCAAAAAATCCTTTTTTAAAGTTTGTTAGTTTTGCTTATAGTTTGGTTTTTAAAAAGAAAAATTAAAAAAATGTTTTCATTAAAAAGGAAGTCACAGGTTTCAAACCTGTGACCTCCCCTTCACACTCCCAACATTTTAACACACCACACACTGCCAACTCACCCTTGGGTCTTTTTCGTTATACCTTCACACCACTTTTCTTTTATCACCTTTTTGCCAAATAAGCCATCAGCCCTTTTGGGCTTATTTCCTGCTTATTGAGATAAGCTGGTTCACCACTTTTATTTTTCTTAGATTCTGCATAGTTCAAAGTATTTTTAGTGAATTTTTCAGATTTTTCTAAAATAGTTTGATATTTTATATAATATTTTTAGATTAAAACAGTTTTTAATTCATAATAAATAAAATAAATTCAAAAAAATATAATTCTTTTTTTTAAATAATTTTTAATCATTTAGGATTTTAAAAAATAAATTTGCATTGTTAGGGCTAAAATTTTATAATTTAGGTTTTTAAGGCTCGGTTTTAGATTCTCGTTAACGTTTTCGTGTCTTAACCTTAACTGCCTTCGTTTTTAGCTTGCCTTTATTTGTTTTTGCATGTTATTTGTAGAAATAGAATACAAATTAAAATTTGATCATTCAAATCACGCGATCACAAACTTAGTCACGATTCTTAATTCACGCCTCATTGGGACCACGACCCGGGAAGGTTTTGGATTTTACTTTGGTTAAAAGCAATTTTCCTAAAAACCTTTTGTAATACTTACTCTTCTCATTATTTGATTATTTTAGTTATATACTATATATGTATATATATATATATATATATATATATATATATATATATATATATGTATAATTAAAAGTTGTAATCAAGTTTTTGGCGCCGCTGCCGG
>BQNB010087448.1:0-21073 GCA_026074375.1 Tanacetum coccineum
TTCCTCGTTTCGTATATAATTATTATATAAAATGATTTTTTATAAAATATATAATAACTTTTTTATAAAATATATAACTTTTTATAAAAAATATAAATTGGTTCAACGTATGAGATAGGGTTACACATTAGAGGTTCAACGTATGAGATAGGGTTACACATTAGAGGTTCAACGTATGAGTTAGGGTTCAATATTAGAGGTTCAATGTATGAGTTAGGGTTCAATATTAGAGGTTCAACGTATGAGTTAGGGTTACACATTAGTGGTTCAACGTATGAGATAGGGTTACACATTAGAGGTTCAACGTATGAGATAGGGTTACACATTAGAGGTTATAGGGTTACACATTAGAGGTTCAACGTATGAGTTAGGGTTCAATATTAGAGGTTCAATGTATGAGTTAGGGTTCAATATTAGAGGTTCAACGTATGAGTTAGGGTTACACATTAGAGGTTCAACGTATGAGTTAGGGTTACACATTAGAGGTTCAACGTATGAGTTAGGGTTACACATTAGAGGTTCAACGTATGAGTTAGGGTTCAATATTAGAGGTTCAACGTATGAGTGAGGGTTACACATTAGAGGTTCAACGTATGAGTCACTGTTAGACATTAGAGGTTCAACGTACGAGTCAGGGTTCAATATTAGAGGTTCAACGTATGAGTTAGGGTTAAACATTAGAGGTTCAATGTATGAGTTAGGGTTTCATGTTAGAGGTTCAATGTATGAGTTAGGGTTCAACGTATCACCCGCCAAAAACTCCCGCCAAAAATTCCCGCCAAAAACTCCCGCCAAAAACTCCCTCCAAATACTCCCGCCAAGCATTCTTCTTTACCATAAAAACAGATAGTATCTTATCCTCCCAAGCACACACACACTCTTATCCTCACAACCACCACCACATTCACCACCACCTCGATCAACTGTCACCAGATGGAGCGATCTAATCAAACTTGGTTGTGCAAGTGTAAAAATGGAAATGTGGTGTTACGAACATCATGCAGAGATCACAGCTATGGTCAACGATACTACGCATGTCCTAATTCAAAGGTGAACTATCAAAGCATAACTATTTATGTAATATAAAATAGTTAGCTTGTCAAAATGACTTTTCTTATGATTTCCTTACTACGTAACAGCCAGGAACTACAGAGAGAGGATGTGGCTACTTTATGTGGATGGATGCTTCTCCTGGACCGTCAACAACTCAAAGTTATTCTCCGGGAACTTCTTCACGTCCAAGTCATTCTCCAGGAACTTCTTCACGACCAAAATCTTAATTTTTTTTACAAAATCTTAAAAAAAAAATTCGCACTTTAGAAAAATCTTAATTTTTACGAAAAATTTTACGAACCAATCTTAATTTTTACAAAAAATTTTGTACTTAGGGTTGACATTGTCGACCTTAAGAGTCGACCCAAAGTTATTTATTGTATTTATAAATTTGTTTAATATTTATATATAAAATCTAAATACATTTAAATGCCAAAACAAATATAAAATTATACTTATTGGGTAGGGTCGACAATGTCGACCCTAAGTACTAAGAAAATGTCGTCCCTAAGTTTCCCCCCAAAATTTCTAAAGTTTCCCCAATCCCGCCATAATTTATATATATAATTTAGAAATATTTTAAATATATAAAGTTATTTTTAAATGGTAGGGTCGACAATGTCGACCCTAAGTGTCGACCCTAAGGTATTTTAAATATTTAAGTTATTTTTTTAATGCTAGGGTCGACAATGTCGACCCTAAATGTCGTCCCTAAAGTATTTTATATATTTAAGTTATTTTTTTAATTCTAGGGTCGACAATGTCGACCCTAAATGTCGTCCCTAAGGCGCTTTTTTGACTTTGCATTTTTTGTTGAAAAAAGCGGGTCCCACGTGTGGTTTAGGGTCGACTATGTCGACCCTAATATTTGGCCGTCCCTAAACAACCCTTTTGTTGTAGTGTGTGTATATGCATCATCAGGTACGTATAATCGTACCGGAAACCCCATATCTTTATGATGTGTATATGCATCATCAGGTACGTATGATCGTACCGGAAACCCCATATCAACGGACTTTAACAAAACTTATTAGCAAGAGTTGCCTGGTACCTCTTTGGATACGACGACAAATGTCTCAAATGCTAATATTATGCAAACGCACAGTGCTATCATTACACTGAACGTACAAGCAGCGTCATCTGGTGTGACAGCTCAGCATACAGGTCTGATGGGATATAGTGAACCTGTGAACCAGCAAGACAATTTTCAAGATGTTAACAAGCCGTATATGGTATGGCAAGAAGATATGATAAAGTGGAACGAGCCACATGATTTAGACTCGACTTCTGATTTGACCAACTCACAAGAATATCAGCATACGACAAGTCAAGATCTTGGCATGGTTTGCATGACTGAAACTACTTGCCTTTTGAGCTCAAATTCAACCGATTATAACCCTCCTTCTAATGATATGGAAATTCTAAATTCTGTGAGTTTTACTCGCGGTAGCAATGACATTTCTCTTGGTGAAAGCTTTGAAGATAATATTGATGGAAAAAACTTATCACATACATCAGAGGATAAAAATGTAGGCTATATATCCGGTATTCATGTTATGGTTGAAGATGTAACTGCTAATCTGTCACATGGCATCCCATTGTCGACGAAAGTGGTTCAATTCTTACAAGAAGTACCTAACTCAAAGAGTGTTGCTTAATATGTCAACGCGGTAACTTAATTATAACTCGTGAACAATCCTCAAAACTTGTCCCGGCTTTAGTCAATGTACTTACATGTGTCCTCTTTTAGTCATTTTAATCTTAATTAGGGGCCGTCTTTCAAAAATGTTTTTATGAAAATACTAAAACTGATTACGGGTTATAGAATGACCCAAAGAGGAGGCAAAACCATCTTTAACGATTCGGTGTACAAAAAAGTACAATAACCAAAACAACACATTTGAAAAACGTATGTTATTATCTTATGCAAATGACATGTCATATTTCCTATAGTTGAACTATTACTATTTTTTAGGACGTTGCATATGACGAGAGTGTGGGGGATGAATTCAGTTGTGGTACTGCCATAGCTAATGTGAAAGCAGGAATACATGGTCTTCAGGTAACATACATCATGATATCGTATGTAGTACTTTGAATTTTCAAATCAAACCAATATATACTCTTATGTAATATATGCAGATTATAAAAAACGTTGATCTTAAAAAACTACATGAATTAGCATCGTGTACGTTTGGACCTGTTTATCACGGAAAATAGAGGGGAACCGATGTTGCTATCAAAAGAATAAGAAAAAGTTGTTTTGCAGGGAAATCGTCTGAACAAGAACGCTTGGTAAGTCATTAGTACCTTAAGATATGAACCATTATTTATGCGATAAAAAATATAAATATAGTGTTTCGACAGACGAAAGACTTTTTGGAGAGAAGCACAAATGCTTTCAAATCTTCATCGTCCAAACGTGGTAGCGTTATATGGTGTGGTACCAGATGGACCGGGTGGAACATTATCAACTGTTACTGAGTATATGACTAACGGGTCTCTTAGGCATGTTCTTATAGAAAATAATCAGCGAGTCATTACAACCTTTATTCTATATCGTGCTGTCTTGTTAAACAGAAAAGGATTATACTGATTTTTTTAAAACTTGTGCAGAGCGTTTGATTGGCGTAAGAAGCTCATAATTGCACAAGATGCAGCGATTGTGTAGGACCTATGATATCATTTCCACTTCAAGAATTAAAGAAGGAAGAAAAATTAAAGAATTATAGAGAGAGAAACTAAAGAGATAAAGTAGAGAGAAAATGAGATGGTGGATTGAACAAAATGTAAAAGCATACAAAATGACAACCAACCCTTCTCCATGTGTGGAGAAGGGGTATTTATACCCTAGGCTATTGAGCCGTAGGTTTTACATAGAGTGGGATGGGCTCGGGTTTGCTTTAGGCTTTAGCCCGACACTCGTACAATATTAGATTAACTTACGAGCCCATTTTCCCCTTTTCTAGCCTATTACAACATATAATAAGTAAAGACCAAGCTTCCATGATTAATAACCGAGCTTCCTTGTTCGACTCAATATTTTGAGGCTAACAATCTCCCCCGAAGCGAGGCTTCCTGCAGATTTTGAGCTTCCATGTTCAAAAACATATTTTGAGGCTAACAATCTCCCCTGTGTGGTCTTCGAATTCCTGAGGTGAGATCTTGAATCTTGCTTCCTTGAACTTCTTGAGATTGCTTTGTCTTTAAGTTCTTGAGTCTTTGGTCTTTATCATGTTGTAGGCTTGTTCCTTCATGCTTTGTGATCTTTGATCTTGAGCCTTTGCCATTGTCTTTCGACTTCGTCTTTGATTCTGAGATCTTTAAATCTTTTCCTTGTATGTCTTTGTCGTCTTTGCCATCTTGTGTCTTGACCAACATGCTCATACTATGCATCATCTTGAAAGCTTGCTAACAACTTTATCCCCCTCGATAGACTTGATATCTTAAAAGAAGATCTTGTATATCAAGGTTTGCGGAAGTCTTTGTCTTTGTATGAACTTGAGCTTTCTTGATTCTTAAATCTTGCAGACTATAGAGTAACTTTGAGTTCCCAGACTTGTAGTCTGTCGAACTGATGAAGCTCTTCCTGCATTGCCTCTATCCATGCAGAATCATCAATTGCCTCCTTAATGTTTTTTGGTTCAGTAGAACTTACGGTGAGCACGAACATACACATTTCGGGATCTGTTGCAAGTTGTCGTCTTGTTTACACTGGCTTGGATGGATTTCCACGAACTTGTTCTAGCGGGTGATCTTTTGTCCATTAGTATTCGGAATCGTGTGGTTGATAGAAGGTATGCATATTTGAATTATCAATATTGTGTGAGAAAGACTCAGCAATTTCTCGTACCAGTGTACAGAAAGGATTGATAAATTCATCTTGTTGAACCTGTGTATCTACTGTTTGATTATCGTTGTTTTCTTCAGCATTAATATTTGTTATAGTTGTTGGTTCTGTTGAAGATTGAATATTCGTTGTAGGTGGTGTGTCTTGTTGTTTAGAATTGTCGGTGGGAGAAGAAGACTTGTTGACACTTGAATTACCTGCAGTGAAAAATTCATCGTACAACGGATCGAAAAGAAGATCCAACTCTTGTTGTGACGGAGCTGTTGAATCTGCTGAAGGAAAAACATTTTGTAGTTGGGGCACGGGGTCAGAGTTGTCATAATCTGACGCCTTTTGTCGTTGGGGAACGAGGCCTGAAGTGTCATTATCAAATCTAAGATGTATAGATTCAACTATCAAACTAGTTCTCTTGTTGTAAACTTAATATCCCTTAGACTGAGTGGAGTATCCCACCAGAATGCACGGATCCCCTTTTTCTTTCATCTTGTCTAGATTTTCACCATCTCTGGTTAGGTAACAAGTGCAACCAAAGATGTGAAGGTGTTTAATTAAAGGTTTCCTGTCATTGATGATGTGATATGCCGTTTTCTCATGTGTCGGGATGATGATAGATCTGTTTTGAGTATAGCATGCGGTTGCAATTGCTTCAGCCCAAAAGAACAAAGGAAGTTTAGAAGCTGAAAGCATCATTCGAGCAGCCTCAACCAGAGTACGGTTTTGTCTTTCGACAACGCCATTCTGTTCAGGTGTTCGAGGAGTAGAAGTTTGATGCTCAATTCCTTCTTCTTTGAAGAATGCATTAAGTGTCTTGTTTAAGAACTCTGTGCCTCTGTCAGTTCGAACAGAAATTACTAGGGCTTGAAGATTTCGTTGAATCATTGTGAGGAAATCTTTTAGAACTTCTGGTGTTTCATCCTTGGATCTTAGAAATAGAGTCCAAGTATATCTTGAGTAGTCATCTATAATTACCAGAATATATTTCTTCCCATTTATGCTAGCAACCCGCATTGGACCACATAAGTCCATATGAAGCAAATTTAGCCGTCCTTTGGAACTTGGAACAACCTTTGTCTTGAATGAACTTCTTTTTGCTTTACTCACTTCATAAGAGGAACATAGTTGATCCTTGACATATTTCAATTTTGGTAAACTAATCACGATATCCTTCTTTGAAAGCAAGTTGATGTAGTCGAAGTTAAGATGAGAAAGTCTTCGATGCCATAACCATGCTTGAGTTGGTGAGGCTTTAGCCATGAAACAGATTGGAGTTGATGAAGTCGTTTCTTGAAGAGAAATTGTATAGAGATCAGATCCACGATTACCAGTGAGTAAGTCGTTTCCCTGAAGATCTCTAACAAAACAAGTAGATTTCCGAAAAGCAACTTCCAAATCCGCATCACAAAATTGACCAACCGAGAATAGATTGTGATTGAGGCCTTCGACGTAATAAACCCTGTTGATTGTGATATTTCCTTGAACCAAATATCCACAACTAAGAATTGGAGTAAATTGATCATTGCCGAAACGAACGATAACCATATATTTTTCAACGAAATTACATAGCAGCTTTAAATTGCCCGTCATGTGCTTTGTGCATCCAGAGTCAACAATGAATAGGATGAGTTGAACAATATGCAAGAGAATTAGATGACGATGGAATACTTGACAAATTGGATCCTAAAGTATTTATGAGTTTCAAGACATTAGTTATCCTAGAGGCATTATCTACAGCAAAACTAACTCTCTTTTTTACATTTTCATTCCTATCTTTAGGCACCCATTTCATTTTTGTCTTAGGAACCCATTTATATCCTGATGGGCATTGTTGTTCTATCCACCATTTCTACGCCTTACTAGTTTTCTCATACAGCATCCTATAGTAACTCTTGGATTTCTGGATTGTGGATTATGATGTAACTGTTTTCTTAGGGGGTGTTGCAGCATATTTGTTCGCTTGACTTTTGGGTTTTCTAGTACTAATAGGAATGAATTTAGGCTTTTTAGTTCTAGCATTCACGTCATTCAAAAATTTAGAAACACAAGCATCATGATTCGAATTAAACACACATTTTCCACAAGTAGCACAAACAACATTAACATTTGAAGTTCTGGATTTTAAACTGTCATTACACACAGTTACAGACTTTGTTTTATTTGAAATACTAGAAATCCTAAGGTGGTCTTCTACTTCAGTCTTCTTAAACATCACTTGACTATTGTTTGGCATGACCTTATCTTTCATTTGAGTGCTCCTAAGTTGTGGTCTGTTAACATTAGTTCTGTGAATTACTCTTGTAGAGGTAGACACGCGAGAATTAGTATTCCTAGAAATCTAAGGCAACTGTGGTGCTCTAGTTTGTGTTGTCCTAGTGTTAATTTGATACATGCCTGGTTTAATCACATTTGTGTTTCTTACAACTTGTCTTGCTGTTTGAGGCAAAATCTATGTAGTGACATGTTTTGATAAACCCTCTGACATATTAGTTTTAGGAACCGACTTTGTCTTTGAAAAACTTTTTCTCTCAAGAGAATCTGAAAAAGGAGTCGGTTTGCCTAAAACTCATGGTTTTGGAATCCTTTGAGCATTTGGTTGTCGAACAACATATGGTTTATCAAACTTAGTTTCCACCGGATTTCCTTTGCATTTCTCAATGAGTTTCTTTAGCTCACTTATAGCAATGTTCTTGTCTTGCAGTTGAGCTTTCAAATCTTGTATTTCGAAATATTGTTCACATTCTTTTAGAAATACATTTGACGCTTTTTCTTTGCAAACTGTATTATTTTTCATTTGTTCTTGACATTGTTGTACAACAAGTTCAAGAGAAATCGAGTATTTTTCTAATTTAGCAAAACTTCGTAAAAGCGCATTATATACATCTTTACTAACAGTTTCAGTTTGTTTCGAAAGATTTTGTGCAAGACATTCATATTTTTTCACTTTATGAAGATATAAGCATTGCAATTCAGCGTGAGAATCTAAATCAGATAACGAATGCAAGTAAGAACACATAACATCATTAGACACACATTCTTGAAAAAGAATATCATACATGTTTGAAAATTCTGCTTTATCAGATTCAAGTTCGTGCATTTCTTTTTAAATGGATTCAACATACTTTAAATCAGCATGCATTTCTTGCTTAAGTTCATGAACAAATGTGAAACTATCATTTTATGTCTTTATGGCAAGAGGCATCAAACATGTCTTAATTAGGATTTTCATATCATGAGCAGTTGGTGCACGAAAATGATCATGAGAGTGCTTTTCCCAAGCTTGATCGACAAGTTCTCTAAGATGATTTATGTTATTTGTCACTACATTATAAGCTTGTCTACTTTTACTGATTGACTTTGAAGTAGGTAAGAAACCGATGTTTTTGAAAATGTTTGGTTTAAATTTCATAAAAGAATTTCTCCACATTTGCTTTCTTACTTCATTTGCATGTGCCAACTGTTCATGATATTCCTGTGTCGCTGGTTTGAGATTTCATAAAGACTATTTAGATTTGTGTATTCATGAAGTCTAACTAAGTCTTTATTCAATTTTGACCGACTCTCTTTTTCAAGAGTCGGGGTCTCTTCCTTATCGGGGACGAGTCTGTTTGCAGGATCAGATGTGTCATATGGGATCTCATACCAACATGGTTTTCAGATTGAGCCTTTTTGAGGTACATTGGATTTGCAAAGGTTGGTCTACCATTGAATGTTGGACATTTGGGAGCTAACATATGAATGGTTTGAATTGATTAATTCCTTTTGTAAACAATTTCATTCAAAATCTTTAATTGTTTTTCTATTGAAATCATCTTGTCAATATCTTTTTCTTCCTTAAGTTTCAAATCCGTTATTAACCTTTGTTTTCCCCCCCCCTCTTTGACAAGGACCCTTCCGTAATGTGACTTTGTAAAAAACTTTGTTTGACTAAACTCATCGTGTTTCTCCTTTGACAAAACTTGAAATTTCATAGCTTTATTTAACCTTCTTTTATGTCAATTTCTTTTTGAGCTAATAGTCCTAGAGTTTCATTTAACTTACGTTCAAGTTTGTCATAATCAACTGTACGGTCATTAAAGGTCATGTACTTCTCAAGCTTAGTCTGTTTGTGTTGAAGTGCAATTAGGTACCTATCTCGAGTCGTATTAGACTCCTCAAGATTGGATATGCACTCCTTCAGTTCTTGAGTCAATGATGCATTTGCTTTTTTTAATTACTTTAAAATCTTTTTGTTCTCTTCTGTATCAAGTGTTAAATTTGCAATTAAATTAGCAAGCGCATTACGCTCATCTTTAGCATTTTAGTCATTCTGAATATCATCATCACACATATCCGGCGAATCGGAAATGACATTACTATCAGTCTTTTCCACTACACATGTGTTACAACTGGATTCAGATTACTTAAAATACTGTCTCTCATTGGCAAACACGTTATATTCAGCATCGTATTGTACCTGTTCCAATGGATCAGTATCAGTTCCTGAGTCTACATTAGAAACCTCTTGAATCTTTGCCATATAGCTGTAATGTGCTTCCAATTTTTGTTCATCAATATCTTTATCTGTGTCCGCTAGCCAATCAGCTTGCTCTACTTGTAATGGAACACCTTTCTCAGCTTGTTTACACATCAACATCTTTTCCTTGTGATACGAATAGTTTTTTTTACCCTTTTTGGTTTCCTGCATTCCTTGGCAAAATGACCAAATTCCTTGTATTTGAAACACTGTATCCCATTCTGCTGCACTACCTAACTTCCCAGTCTCCCTAGCCTCAGCAACAGTCACTGTCATCTGATTCCCAAACTGCCCAGTCTGATTATCATTCTTGTTCCTTGGAGAAGTATCTACATTCTTGTTTCTGGAGTTTGAAGAAGTTCTAAGGTTGTTGTTGGTAGGTTTGTAGATCTTTTTAAAGTTCTTTGCAATGATTGCCAAGTTTTTCTGCATGTCCTTATCTCTTTAAGCTTGTTCTGGATCACTGTCTTTTTTAAAAGCTGACTCAGATAGAAGTGTGATTGGTTTGGCTATCTCTTTGCCTTTGAATTTGGTAGATGCATTAGATCTGGTGGAATATTATTGTTTTGATGTTGGTGCATATGGTTTGTGAGATTTTGGCGTTTGATAATAAGGATCTGGATATGGTGTTGCAGCAGCAATAAGTGCTAATGGTTAGCATTCTTGGCTATTCTTTCAGCACGGATTTCATTAACTTCCTTTTGATACTGTTTTATAACGTCAAAGAGCTTGTGATATGAGACTGTATCCAAGTCGTGTTGTTGCTTGACAATTGTCACAAATCTTGACCATTCTGGTTGAAGTTGTTGAAGAAACTGAACATTGACTTGCATCGTAGCAACTGTCAAGTTGTTTCTTATCATTTCATTCATCATCTTGTAAAATCTAGAGTAGTATGACTCCATGGGCTAAGATAAGAAACTAAATGCTCCAACAATTATGTTGGTATCTACTTATATCGTATTGTGATCACCTTCAGAGGCTATGTAGAAAAAGAGGAAACGGTGATGAAATAGCTGTAAAATACACTTCTAACCTATATTCTTCTTATGGCTGAGAAAGAATTTTTTCTGCAAAACCATGTTTCATGCACAATATTGTGAACACATATTATATAGCTCTTCACAAAGGAAACTTGTGCATGTTTTAACCTTATGTCGTATAAAATAGATTTATAATATAAATTAAAAGTCTTGTACAAATATAAAACAAAAATTAGACCAAGTTATCTAAATGATATGCAATACTTGGAACAACCAAAAACAATATCGAACAATTATTAAAATGCAAATGTTTCTTTGAATAAAATCTTAAAGTTAGTATCCACATAAAAAGTGCTAAAGTTGCAACCTTTTCCATACGAATTTGATGAATTTAATCAAGTCCGTGAAGACCTCCTTAATGGCATTTCTTTAGAAATGGTCCAAAATGCCATTTTTAAGAAATAGTCCTCAATGGCATTTTATATTATAAATATACACATTTACCGACTAATCCACTGTCGTTTTGACAGTGGGCCACGGTGCTACAATATCGGGCTCTCATTTTAGGCCAGCCCGATTTTGGTTTTTTTTTTTTTAATTGTATGCACAAAGTAGGAGGAAAAAAAATATTACAAAAGTTTCGATTTATTCAGATAAAAAAATATCCGCGGAAACATCTTCGATACCTAATAACTTTAAAATAATCGATATGGTCACAAACGTACAACCCATTATATTAAAAAAAACCATATAGCAAAAAAAAACACTTTAAGCATGAGGCCCAACACATAAGCCATATAAAAAAAATTGTTACTAATATACACATTTGTCGACAAACTAGCCTAAAATTCGCATAAAATGTGCTAAAATTCGCATAAAATCTGGCCCAAATAAAAAAAAAAAAACTAGCCCAAACTTAAGACCTGAAATCTGGCCCAAATAAAAAAAGACAAAACGATATCGTCCCACAACTTTTAAACTATTTAACGATTTTCTTACACAAAAAAAAAACCCGAACAAAAATTAACAAAAAAAACACGTCACGTTTTTAATTGTTCACATAGAAGCAACTTTTTTACATTCATCGCAAAAAAAAAAAGATATCCGAAATAGTCCCAAAAATCAAGAAGAAGCATTTTCTCCACGGAAAAATTTAAACTCCGTCCTATAAGCAATAAAAAAAATTCCCGAATCGAAAATAACAAAAAAAGGAAATATATCCGGGAAAAAATTACCAAAAAAAAAAAAAACCTCCAAAAAATAACCTAAGAATCTACGTCTCGGCCCATAAGTAAAAAAAATGACAAAACGAACCCTGCACGCATTTGATCTATGTTAAAAAATAGCCGACTCATGACTTTTTCACAAAAAATTCACAACTGAGTAAAAAAAATGTTACAAAACGTCCGCGCCAAAAAAGAAAAGATTCGAGAAAAAAATTAGCTCCGTCAACGCAAATTTTTCCCACTAATCGTAACACGCTACACTACATACAAAAAAGGAAAATATTTAAAAATTAGGACGCCGACCACTAACGCCGTCGCACAAAAAACCCCTCGAAACAGTAAAAAAAAATTATTCGGGAAAAAATTAGCCCCGCCGCTACGCGCGGGTTTCTTTGCTACGTATATAACACATTTGTGGACAAGATGCCACTGTCGTTTTGACAGTAGGACCCACAATGCTACAAGCGACATCGGCGACGCACCCATCTTGGGGCCAGCCCTGATTTGGGAATCAATTTTTTTTTAAAATTTTTTTTGTGTTTTTTTTTTTAAATTTGTATGCAACCAAGTATGTAGGAAAAAGAATATTACAAAAGTCCGATTTATATTCAGATAGCGAAAAAATGACCCGCTAAAACATCTCGATACTAATAACTTTAAAATGATCAAAACAAAAGATATGGGTCACAAACGTACAACCCATTATATTGAAAAAAAAAAACCACCCCTATAGTTATATACTCAATATAAACACCATATGTTCACAAACGACTACTACGGTGAGAAACTCTAAAAACTTACTAAACTTGAAACCATAAAATCCTCGGTTATACTCTAACTCTTTTTCCTAACTCTAACCGATACTAACTCACAAACGTACGAATCGTGTAAAATACGCAATAAATAATCTACGAGAACACCTCCTCAACACCCTATCTAGCCTAAAAATGACGCATAAAAAGAAGGCTCCAAAAATCTGGCGGAAAAAAGAAGATAGTCTGAGAACCGTCTCAAAAGAAAGAACAGATGATTGCTGGAAAAATTTAAACCCGACCCAAAAAAACGCAATTATTTTTTTTTTTTCCCGAATCGACAAAAGAAGAAGAAAATATTCACACAATCCCCCGGGACAAAAATAGGCACAAACACGGATAGCCTTAAAAAAAAATCTGAATCTGGCCCAAAGAAAAAAAAAAATACAAACGGAAAGGGAATGGGACCTACCAAAGTCACAACTTTCTTAAACGCTATTTAACGATTGTCAACATCTTAATCACACCAGCTTACACATAAATTTCTCGAGTTATAAAAAAAATTTACAAAGCCGTCCCAAAAAAGAAAATCTTCGATGAAAAAATAGCCCTTCCAAACGCAAATATTTTTCCCCGGAATCATACAAAAAAAGAAAAATATTACTCAGAAATAGCCCCGCTATAATGCAGGAAATCGTCCCAAGCCACAAACTAAAAAAAAAACCCCCAAACGTAAAAAAGAAAAAATGATTCCGAAAAAATAAATCCCGCCGCAACGCGCGTTGATTTCCTTTTGCTAGTATAACTCATTTGTGAAACAAATCATTGTCGTTTTGACAGTGGACACAAGTGTACAGAACGGAGCTCCTATTTGGGGTCCAGCCAGTGTAATTTTGACTCCATTATTTATTTTGTTTTTTTTTAATTTGTATCACAGAAAGTAGGAAATGTAAATGGAGAGAAAAAATATTACTAATGTTTCATTATTCAGATAAAGCAAAAATACCCGCAAACATTCGTTGCGTATAACGAGTAGGAGTTAGGAACTTAACTATAATATAATCGATAATGGTGCACAAAAACTAAGTACAGACAAATAACCCATTAAAATAGAATAAAAAACAAGAAAAAATCAAAAAAAAAAAAAAAAAAAAAAAAAAAAAACCCATATATGCAAAAAAAATAGCAAGCACTTTAAAACATAGAGGCCCAACACATAAATAGCATATAAAAAAAAATTATAACTAATATACACATTTGTACCCGACAAAACTAGCACCTAAAAAAAAGCGCATAAAATTTGGCACACAAAATCTGGGCCAACCATAAAAAAAAAGGAAAATATTCGATGTGATAAAAATTAACAAGATATAATCACCTCGTGTTGAATCCCGTCCCAACCAAAAAAAATTTCCGTCCGCGAAATCGTCACAAAAGAAGGAAATATCTGGGTAAATAAAACGCCCACAAGAAAGGCAAGTAAGTGAGATGATCGTGGCGTCCGAACGTACGAGTAATGGGCTAGACGAAGACTCGAACCGCCAAAAATTAGCCTAAAATCTGGCCCAAAGTAAAAAAAATACAAAACGGACCCTCACCTTTAAAACTATTACGATTTTACTTACACAAAAATTCCCGTAAAAAATTTTACAAAACCGTCCCAAAACAAGATAATATTCGGCGAAAAAATTAGCCCGTCCCAACGCAAATTTTTTTTTCCCCGAATCATACAAAAAAAGAAAATATTAAAAATTAGCCCCGTCATAACGCATCGCCCAAAAAAAAACCTAATGTATCGGCCAAGGAGTTATTTCTAGCGTGCAAGCAATACGGTCATGTGGTGGATTCTTACATTCCTGTCAAGAAATCAAAGTACGGAAAAAGGTTTGGATTTGTCAAATTCATAAATGTATTCAGTGAAGAAAGACTTGTTAATAATCTCTGTACTGTTTGGATTGGTCGTGTTAGACTCCATGCGAATATCGCTCGATTCCAAAGACCCAATGGTAAGAACATAGGAGAGGGTAATAAGAAGCCAAATGTTACTCCTACTCCTTCTGTTAAACCAAACCTGAGTGGGAGTTTAGGTAATGAAAAATCTTACAGGGGTGTGTTAAATGGGGATACAAAGACGAAGTTGGTTGGTAAGATTTCAGAACCATCGATAGTTTTGGGAGATGAATGTGTTATGTCTATGAATGTTGATAATGCTCTTTTTGGAAGGGTAAAAGTTTTTGCTTCTCTAGCCAATCTGAAAATGGCTTTGGGGAATGAAGGCTTTTCCGATATTGTTATCAAATATATGGGAGAACAATGGGTTATGTTGGAATTCAAATCACTGGAATCAATGGAAAAATTCAAAAAATGTGTTAGTGTCATGTCATGGTTTTCTCAGGTTATAAAGGCTACAAACGAATTCGAGGTTGATGGTAGGATTGCGTGGGTCGAAGTGGAAGGTGTTCCTTTCAAGTTATGGACAAATAATACATTTACTAGAATTGCTGAAAAGTGGGGAAAATTGCTCGATGTGGATGATCAGGATGAGACTTGTTTTCATTCTAAAAGACTTTGTGTTTATTTGAAGGCAGGAAATAGTATCAGAGAAGATTTTAAAATCACTCACCGAGGTAAGATGTATTGGATTAGAGCTAATGAAACTCAAGGTTGGGTCCCGGAATTCACAGATGAATACGAAAGTGAAGATGATAACTCCATGGATGAGGAAGGTGAAGTTAAAAAGAACGGAATCAAGGATGAACATAGTGATGGTGAGATAGTACCTGAGTCTTTATTTGAAGATGGAGAGCTGGAAAATAATCATGTGGATGGTATATTTTCGAAAAAGGAAAAGGAAGTTTCGGAAGACCCATTTAATTTATATTCTCTACTTAAGCGTCAGAATAAATTGGATGATAAGGATACCAATTCTGAAGATAGTTTGAAGCATCCACCAGGTTTCACACCTTTGACACATAATTGTGAAAATGACACATCAGAGAAGAAGGTAGACCAGAATGATGAATTCAGTGAGGCTGGTGATGTTGATAAATTGAAAGGTAGTGCTAATGGGTCTATATCAGCGGGTCACTTCAAGGTTTCTGAAATTCCTAGAACAGGTGGATCCATGGTGGGTTTACTTGAAGATGTGATAAAAGTTGGACAGGTTATGGGATTCAAAATGGAAGGAGTCATAGCAAATTTGGAAGAACTCATTGGAACACAAGGAGGGAAAGAAGGTTATAGATGAATTTTCTATCTTTAAATATACAAGGCCTTGCCCAAAAGGCCAAGAAAGATTGGGTTAAAGATCTTAGTATCAAAAATAAAGTGAATTTTTTAGTTATACAAGAAACAAAAATGGAAAAGATTGAGGACTTCTGTGTGAAACAGTGTTGGGGGAATTCGGTTTTTGATTATGTGTATAGTGAGGCGGTTGGAAATTCGGGAGGTATCCTTTGCGTATGGGATACTAATTCTTTTTGCAAAAACAGTGTGACGGTGTCTGATTATTTTGTGATTACTAGAGGTAAGTGGAGGTTAACGGGAAAGAATATGATGATTATTGGTGTGTATGCTCCTCAAGAGGGTAAAGAAAAACAAGCTCTTTGGGATTTTCTTCGTTTCGAGGTAGATAAGTGGAACGGGGATGTTATTATCATGGGTGATTTTAATGAGGTTCGTGTCAAATCTGATAGATTCGGAACTCATTTTAATCCACATGGTGCTCATAGATTTAATTCTTTTATTTTGGATTCGGGATTGGTTGAAGTTAACTTAGGTGGATGTCGCTTTACTTGGTGTCATAGATCCGCAACAAAGATGAGCAAGTTAGATAGATTCTTGGTTTCGGAGAGTGTTATTAGTGGAAGCCCGAACATTAAAGCTGTTACATTGGAGAGGTTCTTGTCGGATCATCGGCCTATTCTTCTTAAAGAAAATGGTTACGATTATGGCCCTACTCCATTTCGTTTTTTCCATCATTGGCTTGAGATGGATGGTTTTAACACATTTGTGGAGAACACTTGGAAAAACAGTCCTATGGTGGGAAATAATGCTCTTCTAAGTTTGATGAATAAACTTAGAAATCTTAAGAATCAGATTCGTATTTGGAATAAGAGTAATTCGGGGACCCGGAAAAACGATCAGCTTAGACTTAAAAAACAGTTGGAGGAAATTGATCTGGATATTGATAGAGGGCTTGGGAATGAAGAGCTGGTCAATTCCCGCTTAGCTATTCTTCATCAAATCCAAAAGATAGATAATTTAGAATCGAAGGAAAGGGCTCAAAAGGCTAAAATTAAATGGGCGGTAGAAGGAGATGAGAATTCCGGTTTTTTTCATGGTATCATAAACAAAAGGCGTAATATTCAAAATATTAGGGGGGTTATGGTTGATGGTAATTGGATTGAAAACCCGAATGATGTCAAGAAAGAGTTCTTCGACCATTTTGCCAATCGTTTTGGTAAGCCGGACAAACCTACTGCTTCTATTAGTCTTGACTTTCCTAATCAGATTTCTCATGAGCAAAGTGATCATATGGAGAGGGAGGTTTCTAATGATGAAATTAAGAAATCGGTTTGGGAATGTGGTACCGACAAAGCCCCGGGTCCGGATGGATTCACGTTTGGTTTTTTCAGACACTTTTGGCATCTTGTGGATAGGGATGTTTGTGAAGCGGTGAGGTATTTTTTTAAATTTTCTGATTTACCCAAAGGGTGTAATTCATCTTTCATTGCCTTAATTCCGAAAATTCCGGATGCTAATCTTGTTAAGGATTTTAGACCGATTAGCCTCATTGGTAGCATATATAAAATCATTGCTAAGATTTTAACTAATCGTCTTGTTGATGTCTTGGGGGGAATTATTAATGAGGTTCAATCGGCTTTCATTAAAGATAGGCAAATTCTTGATGGGCCTTTTATTTTAAATGAAGTCATGTCTTGGTGTAAGAAGAAGAAAAAACAAACTCTTCTTTTCAAAGTGGACTTTGAAAAAGCATATGACTCGGTAAGGTGGGATTTTCTTGATGATGTTTTAGGCAAGTTTGGGTTTGGGGATAAATGGAGAAAATGGATTCAATGTTGTCTTCATTCTTCGAAAGGGTCTATCATTATCAATGGTAGTCCAACCGACGAGTTTCAATTTGGTAGAGGTCTTAAACAAGGTGATCCGTTATCTCCTTTTTTATTCTTATTAATCATGGAAAGTCTCCATATTTCATTTCAAAGAGTGGTTGATGCGGGTATGTTCCATGGTATCGATGTTGGTGGTTTGGTTAATCTTTCGCACATGTTCTATGCGGATGATGCGGTTTTTATAGGTGAATGGAGCGAAAGTAATATAACTTCTCTTATCCATGTTCTTGATTGTTTTCATAAGGTTTCAGGTTTAAAAATCAATATGTGCAAAAGCAAAATCATGGGCATTGAAGTTGATAATGGTAAAGTCTCTCGAGCGGCGACCAAATTCGGATGTCTTGTTCTTAAAGCTCCTTTTTTATATCTTGGTTCTTATGTTGGAGGGGACATGAATAAAATTCAATCTTGGAAGGACATTATTGATAGAATTAGAAGACGTCTATCAAGATGGAAGATGAAAATGTTATCGATTGGAGGGCGGCTCATGTTAATCAAATCGGTACTTGGCTCGATGCCTATTTTTCACATGTCAATGTTTAAAGTTCCTGCAGGTGTCATTCAAATTCTGGAATCTCTTCGAAGTAAATTCTTCAATGGTCATGAGAGTTCGGGTAAAAAAGCTTCGTGGGTTCAATGGAAGAAGGCTCTTGCTCCTAAAGATAACGGTGGTCTAGGTATTTTTAGTCTTTATGCTCTTAATAGAGGATTGATATTTAAATGGGTTTGGAGATTTTTAGCCCATGAGCCTACGCTTTGGTCTCGTGTTATCAAGGCTATACACGGAGCCAATGGAAAGATTGATGAGATTTCGGGTAAAGGAGCTAATTCATGTTGGATAAATATTATTAAAGAGGTTAGGAGGCTTGAGGAAAAGGGTATTAACCTGCTTTTGTTCATGAAGAAGAAACTTGGGAATGGCCTTTCGACTTTATTCTGGGATGACGTGTGGTGTGATGGGGGCAAGCTTAAGAATAGATTCCCTAGAGCGTATGCTCTCGAAAACAGCAAACAAATTACAGTAGGTCAAAAACTTGCGCATCCTAGTCTTTACCATTCGTTTCGTAGACATCCGAGAGGAGGGCTGGAACTCACTCAAGTTGAAGAGTTAGCGAAAGTGATTAACCCTGTGGTGCTTACTCAGTCTCCTGATTCATGGTCTTGGACATTGAACAATTCTGGTGGTTATACCGTGGCTTCGTCAAGAAACATGATAGATTCGCGATTACTTCCGAAAGGTGATCTAAAGACTAGGTGGATTCGATATGTTCCCAACAAAGTGAACACCTTCGCTTGGAAGGTAATGACGAACTCCTTACCTACTAGATTTAACATTTCCAGACGTGGTATAGATATTGAGTCTCTATCTTGTGTGAATTGTGATGTCGGGATTGAAACCAATGATCATTTGTTCTTCGCTTGTAACACGGCAAAGAAGATTTCTAAATTAATAAATCGGTGGTGGGACGTGCCTTTTATGGATATTAACTCTTACGGAGAATGGAGGTCTTGGATCGATAATGTAAAACTGCCGAAGAAGAATAAAAGCATGTTCCAAGGTATTTATTTTGTGATGTGGTGGCTTCTATGGAATTTTCGTAATAAGAAGATGTTCGAGGCCAAGCCCAAATCTAAGGAGACGTTTTTTGATGAGATTATTTGTAGTTCTTATTACTGGTGTCGGTATAGATGCAATACTTTGTTTAGCTGGGACGATTGGTATAAAAACCCGTCTCTTATTTCTTTGTGATTTCTAGCTCCTTGCTAGTTTTTCTTAATAAAAGTCGCCGTTCAAAAAAAAAAAAAAAGCTTAGCATGGAAAACGCAACCAAGAAACATGAAACTAAAAAAAGAGTATCAAATTCACATCAGCTACTCTCACTCAGAACGTCAACTTAAAGCATCAGATTGCAAACCGAAACATATCAGAAAAACATAATAAATTAACACCAACCAAGAAATACAGTTCTAGAAAAAGGGTACCAAATTCATATCAATTTCTCATCCATATATCTCTAGATTAACATAAAGATTCAATTTTAACACAAATAAGATCAAGAAACATGGAATTCAGTAAAGGGTATCAAACAATAACCAAGAATAAGTGATTACCTATACATAATTCAAAGACAACCACAACAGTACGTGATTTAGAAAATTTGGTACAACAATTTTATATACAAAATCAACAATTTATGTTTACTTGGTTTATTTTTGGGCATAATTTTGAAAGACATGCAAGTGTATCAATATTGTTTAAAGAATTAAGTAGATGATTGCATTCTTTCTTGTATATTAATGTCATTGGTTGCGAGTCATTCAGTTTTGTGGTATATTAATATGGTACGTTGTACCGTACATCGATCCAAAATGAGCCTACCCTCCCTCGTACCAAATTTTAGGGACCTAGCAAACCGCGATCCCGTACCAAAGTGAACCGTGTTCCATGTGACTATGGTGAAAACTTAATTACCATAGTATCAGTACAGCAGAACTCGGACTTGAACTTCAACAGGATGCACCAATAGTTCTCGCTAATCTTCGATTTAGCAAGGACCTCTGAAACAGGTCAACGAACACAGTAAGGATGAGAACATGTGACACTGAATAACTGAATGCATGAAAAAGCGAATTGGACTCATTTTGGACTCATTTCAGAGTCATGATTGAACGCATACAGTTAATAATATACGTACAACCTATCAATCTTCATCCTCTCTTGATTAAATTAGTAAATCACTGTCAGAATTATAAGCATGTATATGTTGGATTGGTTTCCGTTTCATATACTTGGTTGGGGTACGATACACACGGTATGAATCATAATGTTATCGTATAGAAGGTCTGGATTTTTATAGTTCAACTAAACGCAACTAAATACATCTCTTACTCTCTTAGTCTCATGATGCACCATCCAGATTTGTAACATTTTTATCACCACCATAGGTAGCTTTGGTTGTTAAGGGCACCACAACTCATACATATTACTAAATACCAAAACATATCGTTACAACAGTAATCCGAATCTTATGCATTAAAACTAACCTTTGGGCGTATTTGAGTTCATTTGACCCGCTTAACCTGTCGTAAGCATTTCCATCATTAAATTGCCCACAATTATCATCCCAAGACGCAAATCTTTCATTATTCCCTTCTCCTCGTTGACCAGCTTAATCTGAAAAGGATATGCATACAATCTTATTTAGCATATGAAGTTATATCCTGATTATATTTTTAGGGAATAATAAAAATATTTTTCAAAAGGCAGTCATCCCTCATAAAAAAACCCTACTCTACAGAAGTAGGTTCTACCCTGCATCATATCTATATTCATTTCATCTTTATTCAACTGTCATTAATCGATCTTCTAAATTCAACTTACCTGAATGCCTCATTCCTCTCTTTCCAAGGCACTACACAAGAAAAATTCACCATTATAAATACATTCAGATACAGCTAAATTATCAGCCATGCTGAATTGTGACCTTATGATAAGTGCTTAATTACACATATCTTTTACCTCTAAAAACGAGCTTAAATGACCAAAAACAGACAAAAACTGCC